>JABFPJ010001590.1:0-24531 GCA_022817425.1 Gryon sp. ZL-2020 | reverse complement strand
ATATTTATATTTATATTTATATTTATATTTATATTTATATTTATATTTATATTTATATTTATATTTATATTTATATTTATATTTATATTTATATTTATATTTATATTTATATTTATATTTATATTTAATTATTATTAATGTAAAATGAAATTAATATATATATTTATTTTTTGAAGTCTTTGTACAACACTTTGTCTCCAATGGGAACCCGAAATTATAGCAGTAGCTCTAATGTATTTAGCCGGCAAATTAAGTACATTTGAAATAGTAGACTGGAATGGAAGACAACCAAAGCATTTAAGATGGTGGGATATGTTCCTCGAAGATGTCGAAATGGATCTTTTAGAATGTAAGTATCTTATTTGATTCGCCAAGAAAGTTGAATGAAATATTCGTTAATCATCGAAAAACTGACATTTGTATTGCGATTTTCAGCTATTTGTCATCAAGTATTAGATTTATATTCTGCATCAAACAAGTCGAATCAGCCAGAATCACCTCCTCAAGTTCCTTCGAAGGAGGTCGTGAAAGAAAAGTTCACTGTACCAAAGCCTATCGATGTAACTGCTCACTCGAACAATGGTAATCATTTTTGCAAATTAACTATAAAAATTATTTTTGCAAATTTTTGATAAAATGATAAAATGATAAAATGATAAAATGATAAAATGATAAAATGATAAAATGATAAAATGATAAAATGATAAAATGATAAAATGATAAAATGATAAAATGATAAAATGATAAAATGATAAAATGATAAATCACTGGTACAGGTGATTGACGCAAATGATAATCACCGAATAAAATTAATAAATAATTCTATAATAAGAATATTACCTGAACATTTAAGTCCCTGATGTATCAATCCATAAAGCAAAGAACCGCAATGCTCACAGTATGTCGGTTTGTAAAAAGTTGATAATTTCCATTTATGTGAATTTTCGTCCTAAAATAAAATAAAACAGATTCACAATTTTCATTGTGACTTCAATTCTTATCATAAAATAAGAAAAAGTGTTTTGAAAAATCTATATAATCAACTGTAGTGTCTATTAATAGCTGTAAATTTATCTTTTGAAAATAAGTTGTAAAGATTAACTAGCATATTACGTGACAATATGGACAATGCAGAACTTATTATCGTTAGCACTTACACCAGAAGTAGCATTCCTGTCGATTTCTGGACAATTAAACTTCACCAACTCGTGACATCGTTTGTGCACAACGAAACGACATTCTGCAAGAAAACAAAAATGTTTTCTCTAAAATAGATAATCATTAAGAAATACTAAGTTTGTGTAATTGTAATTATGTTTTTGTAAATGAAAGTTTCGAACGCAACATTTTTATATATTTTTTATTTCATATAAAAGTATATAAAAATGTTCCTTAATTATTTCATTAAATCTGAAAGATAACATTTTATTCTAAAGAAATATTATAGCTTAGTAGAATGTAAATTTTACATTGTCGTTTATATTTTGAAACAAAAACTATAAAACTTAAGTTGTTTTTAAGCATAAGCTAAAAATAAAGTTTCCACTTTAATTTAAGAACTCAAACTTTACCTTGACACTGATAACCCTGTCTTCCAAAACCCCTGCAAAAATAAGTTTATATTCATTTATTATAATATTTTTCAATGTAATAATAATGTGAATAAATATACATTTTTCAATTTTTCTTTTTTTCACTTAAAAATGAATAAATAAAATATAAATCATGAACATGATTATAATAATGAATATTTTTATTTAAAAGCTTGCAACTCTATAGATTATAGCGTAAAATGCGCATTATAATTTACTGCGTCGTATCATCATTCTACATTTATCTTTTCTATTAATCTACGTTTACATTTTGTGTTAAATAGTGACATCATTGTGTTTTGTAGGTTTTTAAAGTAGAATAACTTGAAGTTGAAAATTAAAATTATTTTACTTATCTACAATTATTTTTAATCCATTATTAATTGTTTTTCCAGAAATTTTAATGTTGAATCGATTCATTCAATTAAAGAATGAACGCAAATATATATAAATTGAAATGTTGTTTTGGTATATTTTAAGAAGATATTGTAAATATTTTTTCAATGAACTTAACAATTTAGCGAAATTGCAAGAAAATAAATAATTATTGTATTATATACTAGAATTTGTTTACATTAATATTAGAATATATAATTGGTATACGTTAAATAGTAAATAGCATTAATTTTGACACATAAAGTATATCATCATTCTTACTTGAAGTTCAAAAAAGGATTACACAGATAATTAATAATAATGAAAATAAATCGGGTCTAATAATTCGAAACGTATCAAACTAGGGGCTAAATTTTCAACTACATTTTATCATAACATATTATGCAATTACACACTCTTAAAAATCATTGTCTTGAGTCAAGAAATGTCTCTATTTTGTCTTGGCGTAAAACGTTTTTTCTTGGGTTAAAGCAAAATCCTTCTTATTATTTAGTCAACAATGAAAATCGTTTTCGTGCAAGAATTTTTGTTTTCAGCCAAAAGGAGTGTTTTAAGAGTGCATTCGTCAATTAATATCATTTTCTGATTTCATTGCACGAAATATTTTACTTTTCCTAATATGGAACATTGATTTTTTTATTATTTATAACAAAAATCAATTTTCCATATTTTTTAAAAGTTCATTTGCTTCCATGTTTAATTTATTCTTCTCTTCTTAAAAAGAAATGAGAAATTTTTATAAGTAGTTCAGTATATTGAGACCGGAAATGTGATCTCAATTTGATATTTCTGCGTTCAAATCAAATCCAAATTATATGAATTCAGATCATAGCATACATACAAAGGTAACACTTGGTAATATTGCAGTCACGATACCTGTAGTCTAATTACTTGCACATTGTATAATAATACTCTGTCAGCCAATGTCCCTGTCTTTGTCAAGATATATAATATACGCGGGTCATCATGCTGCTACATGATTCCAATATCAAATCACGCAGAAGCTGTGTATATAAGGAAAGAAACCGACACAAAGTAATTTAATTAATTTTGAATATTCAAAAATACTAAATTTCTACTATTTTTTAATCAATTTTAAAGATAGAGCAAAGTATAGTAAACATTACTAAACTTTTTGATAAACAATATTGGATTTCAAAGGGTTTTTTATGACAATCATTGAAAAATGAGTTTTAATGGAATTATTCGAGTGTTTTTTTAAACATATGTAAATTGTTGTTTGATACGCATGTCTGAGCTCAGTTTTGACTTCTGTTTTGCCACTCACCAAATGAAATCTTTACAATGACAGCAGAAGGTAGGTTGCCGGAATAAAGTTGGCTTGAAGCTGTGGTTTCTCACAATATGTGCATTTTGTTTTATACAAACGCCTCTGCAACTTCGCCGGTGCTCCGAAGTCATGATTTTTGGATTCCCAAATTTCTGAGATTCTTCCTTTATGGTGATTATTATTATTTCTTCACTAGGAATTGTAATGTTGGATGTTAACTGAATAATACAAATTGTATGATAATTATTTAAATATTTATCAAGAATTAAATGTATTAATGTTCTATGTTGCGATTAGACAAATGTAGTTGATTTAATTGTAATTTTTAATATCTTTATTGTTTCAACTTTTCTGTAACATTTTTTTATTAAATAAATAAATTGTTTTTTTTGTTACTTCGATTTTGTTAAAAAGTTTCATATAGCATACTTTGAGCACTTCTGTTCAAACCCGTTATATTTCAATAATATAATGCAAAGATTTCACGTTCTTTTTTCATTTCACTTGAAAGATATTATAAAAATAACAGAATAAATAAATAAGTATATTATTTTTTTCACTTACTGAAGCATACTGAATTTTAATCGATATAAGCTTTAAAAATAAAATTAATCAATTAAATTAAAAAAATTATAAAAATATTTTGCAACGATCAATCTATAACGTGTCGTGAAAGATCCTAGAAAATATTGAGAAAATGTATGATTAAAAAGTGTTTATTTATTTATACAATCAATGAAATTCGTTTAAAATAAAGTAAATAATTCGCATCATTTGTCTGATTATTATTAAAATGCAGTTTTTCACATTTTTAGTTCGATGTTTTTTACAAATATGTTAACATGTTATGTTAATTACCTATCTTAATATTTTGTCTTCGAATATTTGATGAATTTTACTAATTAAAACAATTATAGAATTAGTATAAAGATACTTTATATATATATATATAAATATAGCACACTCAGCTCAATGCGATCTTCAACAACACTGAAACCTGACTGGCTATTTGTCCAACATATTTGTACTCTAACGCTTCATTGTATAAGAGTACTACATACTTCCTTGCGGAGCATGTCATCTTTAATGACGTAATGCCTTTCCTCCGGCTTTGGCAAATAAATATTATTTATTCCGATTAAATTAATTAATTTTTACGTAGAATTATCATGACAATTTTTTTAGGATTTCTTTTTTAAAAATATATATTTTAATTTAAGCATTTTCGTGTTAGTTCTCATAATTTCAGCCTTTTTGACTATTTATTTATTGAGATATTAAAATTTTAATACTTTAACATTGGAAGTATAGGAATGCTAGTGTAGTTTTTGAAATGAATGCAGTTAAAATGCTAAACCCTTGATATTTTAGATGTAAATAATAAAAAGAGATAAATATATATTTAAAAAAGTTTTTGTTAGATGAATATTATCAGTTATAATAAGATATGTATGACAGTTTTTAGTATACTCTAATAACACAAGAAAAATTGATACGGTTTGCACAGAGTTTGTGTTAGGCTGTGTCCGCATTTTTGCATGGAAATTATGCGAATTTTGTCTAAGTCATTTATATTAAATTAGAATGCAAAATTTTTGTGGAATTGATGCAAACCATACGTTTCACTAATGACCAAAAATTTTGTAAGAATTATAATAACTATTTTTAAACCAAATTTTATAGTTATCAAGTTTTATTTTGGAAGGAAAAAATTGGTTTGAATTAAATTTGTATAAAAAAACGGACGCAGCATTGCTTAAACTTTATGCAAACTTTATACAAACCGTTTACAGAAAATGTGCACAAAATTTAAGTAAACTGTGTTATCAGAGTATTTTGTTTTGAAAAAAGCGTTACATTTTAATACATTGATTTTGGGGAAAAATAATGAATACGAAAATATTGCACAACTTAAAAAAAAAAAAAAGATTTATGATAGTCCTACCTTAATAAAAATTGTTTCTTCAATTTGTTTATGGTATTTCACATTTTTATCACACATTTTTCAAATGTTCAATTAAAAAGTAATTACATTAAATCTATTATATCTAAATTAATTAGATGATAATATTTGATTCTTTTTTAGCATTAGAAATAATTTTGTTCAATAATAAATATTTGGTTGGTACAAATAAAAAAGAAAAATGACGTAAGAAAAAGATAAAAGATATGAAATTGCAATTTAAGACACCCCATGTGGCTATTCATGGGCCAATCAAATAACCTCATTTGCATTAGAAGAACTGAAAAGCAAAGGTCCTAAATTGGCTCAGCTAGGACTCCAATTTATCTGTATCAAAAAACAAGGTTGCTCGATGTCTGAAATCAGTTGAAATTAAAATCAACGGAATTGACGACGACTAGCTTGTATTATTTCGGATGAACTTAATTTGATTTTAATATAATTATAAAACAATTATATCTAAATACTTCTTTAATGTTTTATTCATTTTTCTTTTTTCATCATAAATAATTCGATAATAATATTTTCTTTCATTTACAATAAAAATTAAAAAAACACAAGCATGAAATTAATAAAAATGCGCAGAAGAATTTTTAATTACCCTTTTTTATAAAAAAATAAATAGGGAATGTTATTAAAATAATAATATGTTTGCATATTTCTTCTGGTCTTTATTGTATTATAATTTTTTGTTCATTTTCCATAGATTTTATTATGTAATATAAACTTATATGTTATACATTACTACACGATACTTATTTCTAATTCTATAAACTAAATCTTAAAAGCTAAATACACAAAATTTTGTATATAAACGAGTGATTTTAGCCGATTTTTCACATAAGTTACAGATTACATAATCATTTAATTTATTCTTTTTTTTTATCTTTGTAGTCGAGTGTGTGAATAGTCAATAATACATTTTTTCATATCTATAAAAAATATGTTATATCGAAATGTTTTTTTTATCAATCAAAGTATTATTATTTTGAATATACACATTTTATATGGAAAATCCAATTATGCGAATAAATTTTCACTTCGAAAGTAAATTAATTAATTTAGTTATATTTTAAGTTAAAGTTTATATAAATACTGAATGTTATTACTAATACTAAAATAATATTAAATAAATATCTTCTCTTAGATTAAACAAAAATTATAACTAAAGGAAAAAGAATTTGATTTTTCTAAATGACTACAAATTCTTAAGTGCATTGTACTCAATTTAGCTAATTTGTTCGATACTTTAATATTTTGGCAGTTTTAAGTTGTGACAATTTTCCTTTATTTAATTTTTTCTTTTTAAAAAGCATAACTTTGTTTTTACATTAGCGCATTTAAGAGGGTATAAATTTGTATACAAGAAAATGAAGATTTTCTAGAGTTCAAAAGTATTTTATGTTACTTAAAATCAAATGATTTTTTTGTTCGTATAAAAATTTGTTTGACAAAGAAGTTGAATATAAAATATTGTGTATTACCTGATTACATTTCTTACATTACTATATAACATTTATGTTAATCAAACAGTTTTGTACGATGATGTCAATATTATTGTTATTAACATTTATGCTTTTTTAAATTATTTTTTACATTTATTATCGATGGCCAATTAGTTTTCTATAGAATATCACTTGTATGTTTTTTTTAATTTTTATTTTAAATTCTGCATAGTCACAATTTTGACACAAAAAATATATGATTATTTTGTTGTGACTTTTAAATTTGTATCATTTTTTGAGAAGCAATGGTTAATTACAATTGTTATTCACGTTTAGATTATTATATTGTATTTTAACATTAATAATTATCTAAAACTGTTTTTTTTTTACAAATGTACTTTTATTTATGACTAAAATTTATACTATGTCATCGATCATAAAGTAAATGAAAATTTGATTTCAAAATTAAAACTAGATTTTACATTAGTAATTGACATGAATATAATATGTGCACAAATTATGTAATGTTAGCTCATAATATTCACACGATGTTCCTTTTTGTATTTAATTATTATAAGTCATTTCAAATAGATTTTGTGTAATATTGAATTTAATCAGAGAACAAAGCAATTTTTCATGCAATTCACACAATTCTATTAATTGACAGACAAATATGAAGCATTAAGTACAAATATGCATTTCATTTGGGTTTGCTTTTCGTTTTGCATGATGGTTTATAAATATACATATGTTTAACAAAAATTACTCTGCGGATGTATTTAATTTAAATTTTAATTGTTATTAAAGTGATAATTTGTACTCATAAATATATTTACATATTGTATTTAGAACATAATAAAACTGCAATACAAGTTCTTCCAATAATTCATTTTTCCCAATTGAATGTGAATTTTAAACAAAATTTTGTTTTCATTTTTGAATCATATATGCATATTGTAATAACGTAATTTGTATATAAAATTTGTCGAATAATTAAGTTCAAGTTAGATTTAGAAAATACATTTCAGCAATTTATTTTCATTCAAATACTGTTTTTTCTGTACATTGAAAAAATGCTCTTACAAATACCTCTCATTTATACTTTTACAATAGAAGCTTTTTAGTTTGTTATATTCTTATTAAATTAAATTAGATTTTTGCTAGTAACTGTAATCTCTGTAAATTCTAAGAAATCCAATTATTTTACGAATATTGATTAACATATTTCTGTCAAGATATTTTTTAAGAATTTTGCTCGTTGAAATAATACAGATTATTTTCCTGCCTTCTAAATGTTTTATTATATCATTATATGTATTATTATATCATTATTCGTATAAATAATAGCATTTTATAAATAATCGGATTTTTCTAAAGCATTTCAAACTTACAATAACAGAAATATGATAATCATCACAAGTTATCAGTTTCTTCATTGTCTAAGTTACTATACCTTTATTTATTTTCAATTAGTTCATTTCTATTCCTGCAAAATATTTTCTTAAATTAATGTTGCACACGAAAAGATTGTCAAGTACATTTATTCCGTAGACGGTCATTTGAACAAATGGTAATCATCTCTTTTTCAAGAGTTCTTTTCATTTAACTTTGATTCACATATTATTCCCATAAATGTTTTCCTCTTTCGATCCTGAGAAAAATAGAGAAAATACGAGTGTATATATATTCAACGTGATATAAAATTTTATTTTTGTATGAACATTCTGACGCTTTACGAATTCTGATATGCTTATTCTAGAAATGCTGTTCCTTCAAAAGTCATTAGTAATTTTTTTTTTTAGAAAAATAAATTATTTTATTGTAAATAAAAGTACGTTACAAACATAAATAAGTAATCAACAATTTAATTAGTAATGGTAAATTATATATATTGATTCGCAAAATGTATTAGTACATTATTGTATTGCTTTTATTTTTAAAAAATTCCACGATATGTTATTATTTATACAGTTTAGTTTAAACCAACTAAACATAATGTTGTTTTAAATAAAAAAAATTACTTATTACTAAGGTTAGTAATCAATTATATCATCTTTGTTGATATTTAATTATAAAACATAATTACATGATTCTATAACATAATTCTTATTTTACGATAATTAATAAAACATTAATTACATTACTATTGACATTTTCAGGATAAATTTTTATCATTTCATATACATATTATAGAGAATAAGGAATAATAAAATAACGTCTTCTCAGATCGAAAGATTCATCTATAAAACAGATAGTAACATTCAACACTTACATGTATTTTATAAAAAGCTTTTCGTGCATAAAAAGTATAGCATGTATTAATCATTGGACAGAAAGTTCAAATTCTGTAATAAAAGATAGAAACACAATGATTTATATTTAATCACATTTAATATATGAATTTCATTATAACATTATTATACAGTTCAATCAAGTTCACATTAAATGCTTCGGAGACAGTATTCCTTGAATATAATCCTTGAATATAAATGATAAAACTTTTGTTTTTTTTAGTAATGCTTTATAAACGCAGTAGAAGTTCATTAAAATTCGTTTGAACAAAATATAACATATTCACTTAATGGCAGTAATATTACATTTCCCATCAGCGCAAAGATAGACAGTTTTTTATTAACATGCAGTATCGAAGTACATATGTTTATTACCATACTTAAAACGTAATTAAATATAATAAGTCATTTTCACATTATTTTTCGTTAAACTTAGTTCGAAATTGAAATTAATGACAATATATCTGGCATATATGAATTTACGTTTCAATTTGTGTTATTTTTATGTGTTCACATACATGCCAATATATGTGCCTCAATATATATATCTGGTGAAAGATAAACGTTTATATTTATTTTTGCTGGATAAAATCTTTCAATACCGAAGTGTACTTTTTGGTTTGACAAACAAACAAAAAAGAAAGGTGTTGAAATAAGAGACAAGTACCTCTGCTCAATTCAACGGAAAGAATCGGGTCGATCCTGATTTCTTTGGTTATGTGGGTTGGTACCTTTTCCCGGGCGCTTGCGAAGAACGAGCGCTTCTATACTTTTCCTCTACCTCAAAGGAATACGTGCCGCATCTCGATAATTGAAAACTGGACCAAGTTTTCTAAGTTACGCGAGCGATGCACACGATCAAGAAGAGAAAAGGCGTTTCGAAAAAAGATTCGAATATTTTTCTTTGGCATTTTGTCGTCACTATTTTACTTTTCGTTCACTCGATAAACGAAAAAGAAGTATTCATTATGGGGGAAGAGGAGGGGGAGTAAGAAATTGGCTAAAAATGGTGATAAAAAAATGGATGAGAATAGGGAAAGCTAAGAAAGTAACCAGAGACTTTCTTTGTCATCGTAATAGATAAAAATCTTTGGCTATTACTACCCTTAATAGAGGAATGGAGGACAGGCAAAGCGAAAGATCGTATTGCTCGAACTAGGAGACTCCTTAATTGCACATCGGATTTCGCGATTGGAAGATAAACCTGTCTCTTTTTTTCATCTTCTCTCCGTATTATCGTTCTTTCTCTCTTGCATTGGTTCTTGCTTTATTGAATTCCACTGTGAGTGAAATAACACGTCGCTGGGAAGAATTGAGAATTAGATCGCTTGTCTTAATCTTTTACTGTTGAAATTACTTGATTCTCTAGTTTCTACTTTGTTAAGTTTTTTTCTTCTTTTTTTCCTATCTCTTTCTTTTTTAAACTTGTCATTTTGAGGCTCGTGTTTTTTTTGTGTTCTTGTTTATGTTGTTTTGTGTTACATTTTCTTCATAATTTTTTTTTTAATTTTTCAATTTAAAACGTGTACTTTTTTGCCATTACATTACAATACTACAATATTTACAACTAGTCTTTTCATTATGATTGCGAAAATATCTCTTCGAGTTACGTTCAGGGTGACCAGAATAATGAAACGCGAGTTTAATTGTTCTTCGATATCTTATATTGAGCTTCATATTTATTTATTTACTCATTTATATATGCAAAGATACTTTTTTGTAGGACTTCGAAGAATGAGATGGTCTTTTTTTATCATCTGTCTATTATGATTATATGCTAATGATTTATTTTTCTGTTTCTTATTTTTCAAGAAAGCTATGTACATCGTAATGTGTACAATCTTTTACATTTTACAAAACGCTATTTTTTTATTTCTATATGTTACGATCCTCAATCAAGACAAGAGCTTTTTGAATCATATTCATACATATTCTACAAGAATACGCGTTACGTTGATAGTAATGAGATAAAATCATTTTGATAATAGGTTTAAATTAGCACAAATAACTAAAGTGAAACGTATAAATAACATATTGAGTTAAAGAATACATTCATCTTTTTTTTTATTTATATACACATTATTGAAGTTATATATTTTATACCAGAAGTAATAATTTGCTTTGAGTACAAAAATATGTCGAATTAATTTTGACAAAGTATATTTTTTTCGAGATAATTAAATTGAATAATTTTTACATCCTTAAATAAAATCATATTTATTTTTCATCAGTTATTATTATATTACAATAAAATAATTGAAATCGCTTCAATATTAAATCTCTGTATAAAATACATCTTCATCTTGTTTTTATAAATAGCAAATTTAAAATTAAGAAAAAATATAATTTTAAAATATCTATGCTTTTGTTTTTTTTGTTCGAAATAACACAACTGATTAAAACCATAGATCACAGCATGGTACATAAACAACAATTGGTCGAATTACCAGACATGATATTAATGATGCATCAATAATCGTAATTCCACCAATGTCTGTTAAATTTGTTTTCTCTCCAAATTGTTAATGATTCTAAAGACGATACTATTTGTCATGTTTTTTTTCTTTTCATTATTTCCTCTCGCTTTGCTTTGTCGCAATGATGAGTTTTCTCCCAATTCGAAACTTAATCGTTTTTGAATTTGTTAGACGTTACGCTCGAATCGACTATGGTTTGATACTACCATCGATAAATGTCTAACGACGATTTATTGTTTTCTGGACATGGACTGACGCTACCGCACCATTTGGTTTCCTTCAAAGGAGGACATAGGGCACCACCTCGGCGTGGCTTTATGATGATTTTACGGGTCCTTTGGGTTTCACCAACACCGCAGCTGCGGCTGCACGCACTCCATGGACCCCAATCACTAACTTTACAATCTCTCGGTAGACCTGCAAACATTTTAACCTTTTGAAACTTCATATCATATCACATTAAACTCAAGTAATAACATGTATTAATAATCTAATAGAATTATAGGAAAAAGTACCATACGATATAGGAATGAAGATGTATCGGGTCATGTATTCAAAAAATACCTATACCAATTTCAAGCAAATTGTTAGTTTTTAAAATAAATTTTGCTATAAATATAGTAAAAACTTTTGCAATTTATATTATATTGTTATAGGAATTTTTTGAATGTATGACACAATACATCTTGATTCCTAGATGATATACTACATTTTGCTATAACTTTATTTATTAACTTTCGTGTAATTAAACTCAAATGATAAGATCAAAGAGGTTACAATTTGTTTTATTAATGCATATATTTAATCCAGTCATTTTCTCATCTTATGGAAAAAGATAGATAGTAATGAGAATTAATTAAATGTTACATTTAGAAAATGCTCTGACAATTTATGTTTGAAATGACGATGACTTTAATTGAAGGGTTTAAATGACTCGGCGACTAGATTGTAGTTAGGTTGTGTCACGCACGAGACGATTCTCATAAAAGGCTAGAACTGAAGTCGTAACATTGACTTGGTTCGATACGATATCGCACCGATTTACTCGGGCTATATTAAGATTATCGCACGGCGAAGTAAACTGTTGAAAGCCTACTATAATGGATCAACTATGTACAGGATTAGAAGATATCAAGATATATATTACTTCAATAATCCTTTTTAATTAAATAAAGTTACGATGCTTTACGTTGTTGTATACATTTAAATAAAAATATGCTAAACTTTACCGTATCTAATTTCATTTGAGAAAATCATATTAAGTCATTTCACTCGAGTGGAAAATTATTTACTTTTCTCATTCTTGTAAGAAAAAATATCATATTTAAGATGATTCTTTAATCCAATTGGCTGCTTTTCTTTTCCACTACACTCAGAGACATTTGATATGCATTTTTATTACAAACATACTCTCTGTAAATTTCAATATGTGAAATTTCACTTATTCTACGTGTATATTAACTTATAACCAATAAAAGGACGACTTATAACTTTGTCATAAATGAATATTCACTTATTGTAAGTGTATATGCACATATTTGAATAAGAGCATGACTATGGACTTATTCAAATTTAGATGTAAAAGTATTATTTTTCATATTAAAATGTGTTTGTTTCCCTTTATATTCTATAATTAGTATTTTTTGTAGTAAAAATTCATATCAAATGTCTCTAAGTTTCATGAAGTCTTTATTGCCTCTATATTTTTTGTTCTTATATAGCTGGAGAATCATCTTAAGGTGATTCTTCAGTTGTGGCGTATTCGGAATGTAACAATATTTTATATTAATAAAGGACAGACAATTCAACCCAAATAAATGGGAGCAAAATGTAAACAACAAAAATCATATTTTTTTTACCAAAACATTCTCCCAGGATCAAAGAATGAAATGCTATATTTCAAAAAATTCAATTCTTTATGAAAAATTTGGATTTCAAAGGACACTAACTCCTGTATAGCAGTATTGAAGAATTACCAGTGATTCTTCAGTTACATGAGAGCAAATAGAATGGAGCTAATGATTAATCCATTAGTGGAAGAGAGAAACATCGAATTAACTAAAGAATCATCTTATAAGGCGATTCTTCAGCTATATAGGAGCAAAAAGGATAAAGTTAATGTTGACTCCATTAGGAGAAGAAAGAAGCAGTGCATTCGACTGAAGAATCGCCTTAACTGCTGAATCCTGCAGAGGCTTTTTCATTCGTGAGAATGGCATCACTCGCTTCGCTCAGGTGTGTTGCAATCTTTCTCAATCGTGGGAACAGCCTCTGCCGAATTTATTAGTTAAGTAATATGCTATGGATTAATATTAAAATAAATACATGTAATGCGAAGAAAAAAAAAAAAAAAAAAAAAAAAAAGTGATGTTATAATTTATTTTGTAAGCTCAATGGTAAAATTCAAAATCGGATGTTAATTGAACCGGGAATGATTGTACGATATATCTTAGATAATGCAAAAATAGCTGAATGTATATATGTAAATGTAAGCGTGAATGACACAAGGGCCGACCCTTTGATCATTGAAGCAGAGAAACATGGCTATTGATTAAGTCTGCTTTCGCATTAATTCCTATTAATGAAAAGCTATATTACTTTGAGTTTCATTCTATCATTTCCAATAAAGAATAGGACATAATAATTTTACAAAATAACAATAGCAAAAAAGAAAATAGTTATTACTTTGTGATAAAATTGACATGGAAAGGAATAGGGAGAGAGAGAGAGAGAAAAAAAAAAAGAAGATTAATATTAATTAATTTTTTTGCTGATACTACTACTTTATAAAACTTTTCATTGAGAAAGAAATTATTGTAAATTACGTATAATTCGTTTAACCAAGAAAGAAAACTAAATACCTCCACTTTTTCAACACATATTACATGAACCAGCTGTGCCAAAATAAATATCACCTTCGCATTCTGCTACTACAATTCTTGTAGCTCAATAATAAAACTCACAGCTTGTAACTTTTGATAAAATGAGTTAGATTATGATCTTTCTGTATATAAAGACTTTAATAAACTTAACGTCTTGTGATGTTATAATAAAGCACAAAAATTGTAGACATTTTTTACAGTGTATTTTTTGTTATAATAAGTACTCATTAAAATGAATTCAAAGTAAAGCCATATACTGTATTCACTTTTTTATATTTATTATTTAGTTTATAATAATAATTATAATAATAATAATAAATTTATCCAAGAGAAAATATATCATTTTTTTCATAAATAATTAGATTGGTTTAATTAATTTGTTTTATAAACTATGGATTTGAGATTATTATAATCTTCCTACGTGTATTCCAATCAAGGATACATATTAAAGGACAGTGTTAGAGCTCACCCTTATTTAGGGAGCAGTCCTTTATAGATTAATTGCGAATTGCTATCGCAAGGTAGTATGCTAGTGTTCACTTACTACAATGGTGACAGATTAGTGAATGCTTTGTCATATGAACCTAATTATATATTATTAAATTAAACATCCATTTTTTCAAACCAATTTATTTATGTATTCATTCTATATATATATTTATCAATCATGTAAAGTATCAGTCATATATATCAATCATGTAAAGCTAGCGCACTTAATTTTTTCTCACAATTTATTGACAACTTATTGTAATTTTCTGAATTTTTACTTTCATTCGCTACTTTAATTAAGTTCTTTAATACTACGATAAAATAAATGGCAAGCAAAGAAAATTGCAATTATTTTGCTCACGCATAGACTGCAATTTGCATTAAACTGTTTCGAATATTGCTGATGAGGCTGTATTGCTTTGATCGGATAATTTCATTAAATATGTATAATTTGTAAAAGATTGTAAATACTCTTAACGTCATTTTCAGCAAACTCGTATTCGCATGCTTTGACAGGAGAGATTCTGATTAAAGCAATCACAAATTCCAGGAAGGGGAAAAATCTTTTTATTTCGAATGTGAACACTTTGAGCTTATAACAGACACCATTTTGTCCATATCTTTAAATTAACGTTCAAGAATTGATTTCACTTGTTATTTGCCAAAGTAATATTCAATTTATGGCAACTTGACGGATTTTATCCGATTAAGTAATTTATATACTTACGAGATCGAAAGCGCTTCTCTTTTGACATAAGCCTATGATGTTTTGCTTTAAACTTTCGTTGATGCTCGGAACTGATGTTTGTATTTTTCCAAGACTTATTCAACGTTGACATGTTAGTGACGTTTGTTAATTTTCTTTGCATGTCGTCTAAAATTTGTGCTTTATTTTCTTGATATTCGTAGTACGGCCAAGACACATGATTTTCTGGATAACTTTTCAAGTCTTTGGATTTTTCTGGCTGCAATGTTGATGTTATTGTAGCAATTTTTGGACGTTGCAGAGCAAAAGACGATGCAATACTGTCGATTATGGCGGCTTTGTTGTCGCGAGGAGTTAAAGTCACTACTTTCGTTCGCGATGTATCTGGAGTCCAATATCTGCAAAACACAAAAGTTGATATAATTTATTGCAAAATAAAGCGGTTTTCTTAATTCTATAATTTTTTTGAAGAAACTTTAATTGAAATATCATATTTTATAATATGTATATATGAATTATAAAATGAAAATCTGTCAATTTACAGTCTTTTTGTGAAATTTAACTTGAGTATGTACTTGCTATTTTTGAATAATCTATGCAAAATCTTTGCCCCTAAATGTATGCAATGTTGTAACCATCAATACTATAATTCCATTCTCTGTTCAATGAAAATACTTTCTTAAAGGCGTAATTATATCGCTCAACACTAGGGTTGTGTAAGAGGGCTTTAATGAATTTCCAAAATAGTAAAGCCACTGTGCTTGATAGATACACGGCTTAGATCTTTTATACGTAACTGCACGGAATTAATTTAAATTTTAAGCTCCTCTTAAACTTTGACAGTACACCTATTTTCACGCTAATGCCCAATTTCACTGATTGAAAATATTTGTTTGAATATACATTCAAAAAGTTGCCTTTGACTTTACAAAACATTTTAAGTTATATCAACTTTATATATACAATATACATACACATGCAAATTCTTTATATAATTGCGTTAGTACTTTTATATATGCGTGGCAAAACATTGATTAAGGCAAAAGTTTTTACGTGAAAATTCATTTACAAAGTAAAAATTGTACAAGAAAAACTTTCAACGCAACACACCAATTAAATACGATTTTATATATAATTTGTTGATATTAACTTAAGTTGTTTATAAAACATAATTCGCAATCAAATATACAAATCATGTTTATTTTCATGCAACTTTATTGTATGATTGAACTTAAATAAAGATAATAATGTGCAAGAAGTAAAGTTAAAGTGGAGCAGCTCATATAAGGAATGTCGATTAATCTGTCAAAGTTTCAAACAAACGGTCATTTCTCTTTTTTACAGTCGGTTCTTTCGACGACTCTTTTTAAGTTCGATGTTCGCAAAAGTTTGCGATTCTCTTCTCCTCTTTACTTTGGAAACATACGTGTTCGCATGACCCTTTTTCACCTTCCAACTTATGTGCAAAACTCACGAAGATGAGGCGCTTTTTTTTCATTATCGCCGATCTTCAAGAATGAGTGCCAAAACTATTGATATGAGTATTTGCGAAAACAATTTCTTGAATTGATTTATACGCTTGCGCAGGTTTTGCGATCAAGGCCTAGAAGAAAAATGTTATCGTAAAAAGAAAGAAAATCGAACAGAGACAAATGCATGAATGCAAGGAAAGAAAACAGAAAAAAAACGATGGCGAATGCAAATAGAAAAGAACAAGAAAAGGCAAATGGACTGAGCGAACTTATTTATCGTTCACTTGAACGCAAGTTTCGATTCTATTCTATTCTATCACAACGATTGTACCCACAATCCATGAGCTTCTGACTTGATGTTATAGTTGAATCCATTTCGCGGGAATCGACTCGACAAGTATTTTACGGATTACTCTTTTACTCGTGTCCCTATAATATCGTAACGTATCAATCTAATGTAATACATCGTTTCCCTCTAATGCAACATCACTTTAGCAAAACATTATTTAAATTCTGGCACAATTTATGTATGTAGTTCAACATGTATACATTATAGAACACTACTTGAGTATTATTAATCGTTATATATTACGTATTTATTTAAACAAACAGACATTTTTTAATAATATTTTCTGAAATGAAATATTCTATTAAAGAAAGGTAGTAATAAACTATGAAAGATATATATAATGTTGCTCAAGAACTCGGGTGTTTGACTATTTTTTGATGTTTTCGCTATTATCAACAAATATATTTGGACTAAATTATTACTTTGCAAGTTACAGAAAGAATCATGTGATTGCATTGGAAATTAGACTATTTTTTGCTTCTTTTGTCTCACTTTCAAAAAAATTGCAATATAATTTTAATACTTAAATTTAGAAAACAGATACAAATGTAAGAATTATATAAACATTTTTCTGTCTTTAATTTAAGAAAAAATATCGTCAAAAATCGGCGTAAATTTTAAACAAAGATACAAAAGTATTAAATTCTTTAACATTGAGATTTTAGAAAATAAGTATAAACATAATTATTTATAATGACTATTTGGCTTTTAATTTCAAATGAAATCATTTGATTCTTTTCTCAATTTTTAAAGTAATGTTCTGGGTCAAATATATTAGGTAATAACCGAGTTTTTAGCGACTTGCGGCCCCTGTAAAAATTGATTAAAAATTGTTTTATGGTGATAAAATTTGTTTTTACAATGAACATTTTAGAATTAGTCAACAGCTGGCGAAAAATTTTTTTTGTATGTAGTATATATATATTTATAAATTATTAATAAAATGTAATTATGCACAATTATTTAATTATATTTTGCCGGCATCAATAATTTTTTCCTTTTAGTTAAATACTTCACAAAGAATGTACTTCTCAAACGAACGCGTTATTGTATGAAAGTTACGGTATTATTCACAAAGAGAAGCTTTGATATTACATTGCAACTGAGGAGTTCACGTCAGAATGCTGTTTTTATGAAAACAATGTTTAATGAAGCATTAATGTACGATGATGTTATTAGGTTTATATGACTTGGAACAGCAATAAATATTAATTTCGATTAAAGTTGTCTTTAATTTCGTGCTTAATTTTAATTTGTTGTACTTTATTAATTCCTTAAGCTCTTATAAAAGACAATGTTTGTTTATTATTTTCGTCACACATGCCCGCAAAGTCATACTTTGCTCCCTGTTTTTCGGGAGCAAAGTCTGACTTGTACTTTCATTTGTAACGAAAAATATCGTTTGCACCGCGAGGAGCAAAACGTTGCTTTGCTCCCCGCTTGGTGAATAATATACTATTTCGTTACTCGGGGAGGGAAATGCCATTTTCCTCCCTAGGGAGATTTAGGAAAATGGATTTTTTTCCCTCTCTCGTAACGAAAAATATATTACGCAACATGGGAAATGATCGGAAATTCGTTTCTCATCTCCCTTGTTGCGTAATATACTATTTTATTCACCATGTCACTGAATCAGAAAAAACGAAATTTCTTTATTTTATTTATAATATTAGATTTATAATATTTGTATACCAAAATCTACTTTGTAATAGATAATTTATCAATTAGTACAGGTATTTGTTATATTACATAAACAATAGTCGGTGATTTAGCAAAGACAATGACTGTTGTTATCGGAAGATGTTGTCTCATCTTGTTGTGCTTTAGCTATTAACTAATAACCGCTTTTCGAAAATCGAACAATTAAAACTCATTAAAAATACATTTTGTTAATAGATGTATGTTGCATTATAACAATAATTTAAACTGTTTTATTCTTGTATTCGTTCAACTAAAAAATGTTCGATATGAAAAGTGAATATTTTTAAATGGATAATCCGTCGGAAAAATGAAATGAAAAAAGAATTTTGTGCTACATTTGATTAAAAGTTAAACAGCTTTTATTATTTTTCGCAAAAAAAATCGTAGCATAGTTTAATTCTATAAGCATAGTTTCCAATATTTTGCACATGAATATTTCAAAATAACCGTACAATATATGCTGTTATCGTTGCGGTCAAAATTGTTGTTGTGCAAATCACTTTTTTTAGACTGTCATTTTCACTATCACGTTAAGTAACATATTTGCGTTTATTATATGATATGCGCATGTGTTATCAAGTACACATACAATGTATACCGCCAATTTTTATTATCATGCTTGTTATCACAATGAAATTTTATGTTTATCGTTAACTATAATTATTTATTCTTCGCAATTCGATTACTGGCGTCACTGTAAATTATTACGAAAGAAAAACGTCATCGTAAATACATCGTCGTACAATAATAAGAATGAAATTGAATTTGATGAATATTAGTAAGAATATGATATATAATATGAACCAAAATGTATAAAGTGCGAATAGTATTAAAATAATGAAACTAGTGTATATTGTAAATTGTTTTAATGCAGAAGAAGGATCCTTCGCAGACACAAAGAAAGTGAAGTGGGAATGTGAAGAGTCTATAATGAAATATAGTTAAGTACATAAGTAGTCGCAAGAGACGTTCAATGGAACCGTAATCTAATAAATAGTATATGCACTGGCGCTGCATAAATAGTAACATTTATTATTTAATTTAGTTGGCGTAATAAAAAAAGCCAACAGCTTAAAATATAAATGTGCGCTGTGAAATGTACTTGCGGTTATTTCTGATAGCAGAACGGATCAGACGCGAAGCTTATTGCGACCAAATCGCATAATAGTAAATTGCCAGAAAGTTTATTCCAATTTTTATTCCGAATGGCTAATATTTTACTCGCGCAAATATCACAAAAAGCCCATCTAGCGTTTGCGGTTAGTCGAATACATTCTCGATCTCGACGTACGTAAGTAATACTCGACTTTACTTTTAGCGTATTCTGCTCCTTATTAGCGGTAGTTTCGATTCGCCGAGGGGCAGATACTTCTCGCAAAGAGATGAGCAAAAAAAGGACGCATCAGCCAAGAAGAAGAAGAAATAAAACGTCTATGGAATGTAATGAAAAAGATGGGGTTACCTGTATCTTTGGGTATCCATTTCCTTTTGCTCCTCGGCAATAGCTTCGTTCAAGTCTCTATTCGGATCGATTCCTCGCGGGGTCGGACTGTTTACTTGTAGATGCTCGCTGCTGACGAACTCCATTTCAACATCATCTTCGTGATACGTTTCTGTTAATGTATATTCTCGTAACTGTAAGAAATAAATAATTTCAATGTTTTTACGGCTTTTTCAACCGCCTTTTGCTATATAAAAAAAGAAGATTAGCGATCGCGCTTGTTTGCTTGCAATCGTCGAAACTTGAATTGGTCGGTTTGAATTCGATCGAAAGCTTGTTTTTCGTTTCGAATGCGAGACTTTTTTTTTGCTTCTTTCTGGTTCAACCACGGCTCGTTGTTAGGTGCTTGAAAAAGAGAAAGGAAATTCCGTAATGGAAAGGAAGAGAAGTATTTGACAGAGTGCGGAGGAACTTGGAAATTTTTGGGAAGAAAGAAAATATGATAATATTGTATTCATATTCGCAAATCTTCTAAGTTTAACCATTAAGATAGCACTTGCGAATAATAGTCCGACACGAAGGTGTCGGGAGAATACGTAAAGTTTTTACTTTTTACCGTTGGGAAGGATAATATTTACTCAACTTCGTTAACTTGCCTTTACTTTTGTAACTATTTGAAGTTGTACAAATTACTATACAAATATCGTTTCTATCTTCTCTAAATTTGTTTACATGTTTAATTACTGTGTACATGCTTCAAGTTTATCGACTTTTTCCTTTCATTTTTTCTCTGTGAAAATAGCGAAAATTGCTAGTTGATATACACCAAAGTCTTTTTAATTATGACTTCTTTACTAAAAATGATAAAATAAATATACACTATCGATTTTATTCTTTTTATTTTTTTACATAGATGATCTTTTCATTTTTTTTCTTTAAAATAAGTGTTTTTGTATTTGATTTGAGAAAACTAATCTTACATTAAAATTTTCAATTCATTTATGAAAAGATAAAAATAATCGATAATAATAATAATAATAATAATTTAATAAGAATATTTCGATTAACGTAAAGAAATATTATTGAGAGTGTAATAATAATAATAATCGATATAAATGATACACAGATATCGAAATATTTCATTTGTTATTTTTACATTTGTTAGAAAAACTTGTCTGAAAAATGTTTCTATAACTTGAAAAATGTATCGCTTACATTTATCACGATATTAATTTTACTAACACACTCAACATTTTGAGGCAATTTTTTCGCAAATCAAGTTGTCTGCAGATGTTTAAAATGAAATGTAACGGATCATAAAGTAAACTAAAGACATGAAATTAATTTACCGTCACTTTGATGTCTAAATCTTGTTCACAATTATCAAGGAACATAAAAAGTAACCTGTAATAACAAAATAAAATGAAATATGATTTTAGTGAGAAAAAGCAGACTTAATTTGTACATAATATACTTCTTTTCATTTGTTCGTTCAATATTAACTTAATGAAAATATATCTTTGTACTTGTTTCAACATAATGAGTTAACTCAAAGATTCACTGCCCACGTGTACAAAGTGAAAAATATAACCGTTTGTTACAACGTGAATAGAAACGGAAAAAACATCCCAACAACCGCCAAGCATCGTAAAAGAAAAATTGAAATAAATACGCGATTCTGTCTAGGTTTGTAAAACAATTCCGTGGAGACAACAAAGTTCGAGGTTGGCAGACTCTTTTACGGCCCTTAAGCGGATAGTGTGTCTCAAGAATGACCGGCTCCTTATGTCTTCGTCAAAGACTGTAGAGGGTTAGCGTTAAAAAGAAAATCAAGCAGAGGAAAAGGAAGAGAAGAAGAAAGGTAAGGATGGCTAAGAGCTATTACCGAAGGTCAAACCTTCTTCCCTTCTGATTAGTCACTGGACCGTAGGATATCTCGCTTGTGCGAACAAATTAAAAGTAATGTGAAATTGTAGCCAATTTGACTTCTTCCTTTTTATTGCAGTTGAAATTATGTTCAGATTCTTACGTGAAATAAAGTTATTTTTTAATTAAACAATTCTGACGACAAAATAATCCAATGTTCAATTCCAGAAAATACACTTATCCACCAAAAAAAGAAAAAAAGTTGCGCATTCAATAAAAAAATAATTAAAAGTTAAGTTGCATTTATTCAACGCATAGTTTCCAAATTATTCATCGATCGAATGTACTCAATATTTCGCTTATATCGAGTACATTTTAAAAGATGAAGAATTTCCAAAACTTTCATTTCACATTACACCATAAAACTGTAACTGAATAAATGGAAGGGAAAAATGCAGATTAAATTTTGCATGAGTGTATATCATGTTTAATTACTTTTCTAACTCCATGAGAACTGACATAGTTTTGTTTTTACATAATGTTTTTTTGAATGAAGTTTTTGTTAGTATCAAATCCAATGCCATTGAGTTTGGTTGCATTTATGTTCTGGGCAAAAGAGAAATGCAAGAGAGTATAACCCATGACTGCCAAGAGATATGGCAGAGAAGAAAGGACAGAAAATCGAAAATGGAATCAAGTCAAGAGACGCGCAAGAGTATTACGGATCGAAATACACCCGGCTACCAACTACGTGACGATGCCCGGCTAACGAAATTACTCCCCATCCGCATCAGCAGAATATTGGAAGAATATTTGGGAGTAGCGTTTATTAGTATCTCGTTCTCCTTTCAGTGAAACTGATCCATTCATTTCGTATTTCCCCTTTTTTGTATTACATTTTATAACATAACAATTCTCATACATAACAATAATCTGACTTCAAAATTTATATGCGAAATGCATTTGCAATTTGCATTTGCAAGTTTGTTCAATTAATATGAATTTGGATTGTACAAAAATATTCGAGTAAAACTACAAAAATCGTACTCTTTGTTTTCTTGGTAATTTTAAGGTAATATAAAAACATGTTTTGAATCAAAATAGCCGTTACAATGGTTAAAATGATTGTCTGAGAGGTATAAATGAGTTTCTCTGAGTGTATTATTTTGAATTAGAATAACTGAAATATTTACTGATGCAATTTACGTAACTTACTATTTCCATAGTTTTCTCTGAGTGTGTCCTCGTGTAAATTCACGAAACGATGTCCAACTTTGCTCGTAAATTTTGTTACTAAAAATCATTGTCCTGCTGTTGTATCAAGTAACTGAGTTTGAGTTTATATATATACATATAAACAAATTGCATATATTTTTCGTTAAAAGCAATTCAATTAAGCGTAAACAAATTTGCATCTAATCTGTGCTCGAAATGTGATGTTTATAATTGTATAAAATCATTTCATATTTTAAATTTAACTTTACCAAATTGAGATAATTGCAATTAAATTACAAATAATTACAAAATGTTTGGATTTGAATAAAACACAATTTAAGATAAAAATACAAATCACCCCAAGTAGAAATCTTGACTAGGCACTAAAAAGGG
This sequence comes from Gryon sp. ZL-2020, assembly GCA_022817425.1. NCBI lineage: Eukaryota > Metazoa > Arthropoda > Insecta > Hymenoptera > Scelionidae > Gryon > Gryon sp. ZL-2020. Next base: position 562 of record JABFPJ010001590.1, on the reverse strand, counting down.
GCTGAAATGTTGAACTGCTTACTTGCCAAGTGCCTGACATGGAAAACTTGTCAAGCGCTTGCACAGAATGTAACGCTGTGTATGAAAAGGCGCTGTCTAGTTAAACTTGATAGGCGCTGTCCAGTTGAACTTGAACGGAAATAAGTAAAAAAATGAAACTTCCGTATCTATTTTCATTATTATTATCTTTTTTTATTTATTGATTACTCTTTTATGCACTTAGAAGATATTTTCTTTCATTTTGTTTTAAATTTTTTAATCATTTGAATAATTCACATATTTGAGAATCGATCCCGAGCTTCCGAGGTGGTAGCTTGCTATCTTATCCACTTAGCCATTCCAGTAGTTACGAGGACTTACTTATATAAGTATATATTTAAGCTGCACATAAGTTCACAACTAGGAATAATGAATCTTTTGTGTTTAAAGTAAATGAATAATAATAATTATAAAATGTATTAATTGATAAGTAACTAAAAATAAATATGGAACAAAATTAAGAAAATAATAATAATAATATAGTAATTATCAGTTCTAATATCAAAAAAATATAGTAAGGGAG
>JABFPJ010001589.1:0-24540 GCA_022817425.1 Gryon sp. ZL-2020 | reverse complement strand
TCGTTGTTTTTTTTTTTTTTTTTTTTTTTTGCAAAATAAATAAACTGATTTAATGAAACAATTCGTTTCTTTAAGGTAAATCACGGTGCACCTAATGACCCTCTACGTCATGTAGGAGACTTAGGCAATGTCGAAGTTGGCGAGGATGGAGTTGCACAAGTGGACGGAGTCGATCATTATTTATCCTTAGTCGGCCCTCGAGGAGCAATCGGACGAACTTTGATAGTTCATGAAAAGGAAGACGATCTCGGTCGAGGAAGAACTGAAGAAAGTGTGAAAACCGGATCCGCGGGAGCTCGACTTGCCTGCGGCGTTATAGGATTTTATTGAATTGTATATAATTAAATACAAAATGAAAATAAATTGATCGTCAAGAAAAAACAATTATGTAACTCTGGAACTAACAAATAACAAAACGATTGTCTTTCTAAACAAGTTTTTGTTAAATTAACATTTCAAATGATTATGTGACGAAATCCGCAAAAGTGGAAACAAAATGTAACAACTTTTTTATATATAACAAATATAAATTATATATTGTTGAATATATTGTTAATAATATATTCTTAATATATTCTTTATATATTCTTTATATATTCTTTATATATCTGTAATATATTTTTTAATATCGGAACATATTCTAAATATATTAAAAATATATTATAATTGTATTATGAATATATTAAGAACATTTTTATAGACAAAATATATTCAGAATATATTAACATAAAATATTCAAAAAAATATATAAAACCACATAATACGCTATTTCACTATAGTTCTACTTTAAGTATAATTAATTTTAATATTTTGTAAAAATATATTTGTATAATCTCATATGTATTCACTTATGAATATAATATAATAAAAAGTTATTAAAAGTTTACAGATCTGTAGTGTTGTTAAATATTAGCATAAATCACATATAAAAGTATTATTGCAGTTTAAATACTTATATGTCGTTTTATAAAACGTATTTGAGTGTACTTTATACTGTTTACAGATATCTTTTAGGGACACAATTTCTGATATATAAATTGTAAAGCACATGCGTATTTTGTCGGTACAGCGATCTCACCGGGGATGTTATTTGATGTACGCTCCACACCCTTATTTAGAATGTTTGGGGTTGAGTCAGAGTGACGCCTGGTACAAGGCATCCCCATTCGATACATTCAAGGCGTCGCAAAGCTTTACTCGTGCATTCATAATTTAAGACTACTAGAAAGCAAAGAATAAAGGCCGCAGAGAATGACCGAGGTGAAGAAAGACGACGTAGTCAAAATTCTTCATACTTATCCATTATGTCGAGTAAGTCTTATTCGAAATTGAAAATCTATCAGTTCTTAATACACGATCACTTTTCCGCTGATTCCATCGCGGATCAATAAATTTAAGTTGTCTTAGATGTTTATCCGCATGAAAAAATATGTCAAAATGTACCCACTCGGATGAAAATATATTTTAAAAATATATATACAATTATTTTTTTGAAGCTAAAACTATATTCCTTGCAATTATTTGCACAGAAATATATATATAAAAAATAATTTCGTATTTTAATTATATCTTAAATGTATATTTTATATATATATATTATATATAATATATATTTTTAATATATGATTAAAATATGAAATAAGAATATATTGAACATATATTAAAAGAATAATTTTTATACACAATTTATATTTTTTATATATAAAAAGCGGCAAAAAATCACACTTAAATATATATTTTTTATAGGTGAGGGTATATACAAATATATAACTTTCTGCCGCTAACATATATTTGAAATATATTTTAATTTAATATATTTTGTAAATATATCCCTTATAATTGAAAACATATTAGTAATAAATTATTAATATACTGATTATATAACTTTTAATAATGAATATATAATTTTTTGCCGAAAATATATGTGCACATATTCACATATATTTTTGCATATATTTGGAATATATTTTTTTGCAATAAGGTTAGTTACATCACTTTGTGATAAAATTGACAAGTTTGATATTTTATAATTATAGATTAATTGATTAATTAAAATAATTAATGAAATAAAATAATTGATTAATTTTGCCAAGCTTAAGACTTGTTTAAAATAAACAATATATATATATATATGTTTTTTTCTTTTTATTGTACATATTCGATGTTATATTTTATTTAAATTAATCATTCAATAAATTATGACAAAATTTGAACTTGTATATGATATTGAACTTAGTACATAACAATTATTGTTTATATATATATTATTTGATTATAACTTTTAATTTTATTATACATTTTATTTTAAAATATCAAAATATATTAATTACACATATTTGTTTTTTTTTTTATTAATTTTTGTTTATTATTTATATTTCAGAAATGTGACATGACCGAAGAAATGAAGCAAGAAGCAATGGAATTGTGTGTAACAGCAGCTGAAAAATATGCAGATAATTATGAAAGTGTGTCTCGAATGATCAAAGAGACGATGGATAAAAAGTTCGGAGCGTCTTGGCATACGGTAGTCGGCGAGGGATACGGTTTCGAAATTACTTATCAACTTAAACACTTGCTCTACATGTATTGTGCGGGCAATTTGGCCATTTGCATATGGAAGTCCGCTTAGAATAACGTTTTTGTTGCTTCATTATTACCGTTCAATGTCCAAATTATACATTTGACAAGTTTTCAAAATCAAAAAGTACAAACACATATAATAATATATACAAACAAACATTTTTACATTTGAAAATGTAATTGTAAATGTAATGTAAAATTTTATACAATTTCTCCAATTAAGTAAGTTATTTTAAGATTTTTTGCAGCATTTATTCCCGATTTAAATTTAAATTTAAAATATTTAAGATAATTAATTTTAAATTTGCACTTTTTCTTATATCGTTACATTGTTTTACAGTAGCGCCGCCAATGTTAAAACCCATCGATGTTGTTTTAGAATAACATTGACGCATGTTGACATTGGCGGCGCTACTCTAACCAATGTAACGATATAAGAAAAAGGACAAATTCAAAATTAATTATCTCGAAAACTAAAAAAGCAACAAATGCTGCAAAAAAGCATGTATACTTATTTAACCTATTGAAATATTTTTGCCAAATTTCAAGTGAATCTTAGATTATCGAAGTTACGAATTCCCCACCTTAAACGCTTGCAAATGTGTTATATTATTTTATTAATGTATTGTTTTATTTACTGTTAAATCAGTGATATATTGATTTTTGTTATAAATTATTATTATTATTATTATTATTATTATTATTATTATTATTATTATTATTATTATTATAAAATACAAAAAATACTTTTACTATCCCATAAACATAACAAAAAATGATACTCATATAATGTAAATTGTCAGAGATTTATTATTGTTAATGTATGTTACATATGATAAGAGAATATATCTATTTGTATAATAATATATGTATGTATAATATATTTATAAGTCAAATTTAACAACTAAAATATGTCAGAAAAACTACCCTAGTAAAAAGGATCATATATTGTCCATATAAAAAACATAACAATATATTATTCAAGAAATCATATATTGATCATATAACGACAATATATTGACCATATATTAACCATGTATGGATCATATATTGACCATATACGGATTACATTTATAAAGTACTAATACACTGCCAATAAATGGTCCATATATGGAAAATATATAAATATATATGGTCAATATAGTACCATACATAGTCAATATATAATTTACTAAAAATAATATATTGTCGATATATTAACAATATATAGACAATATATAATCTTTTTTCATAGGGTATGTCGAAAAATTATTCATTTGTAATATGTACTCAGTTTTTGATACATTCTCTTAGATCAAATAAGTGTATTTTACATGCAATCCAGATGTTAATATTTTAAATGCACACTTTTTCTACGACAAAACGTTTTTTAAACTGTATTTATTACTGTAATACGATAGATAAAAGAATATTAAATGCAATTTCACTGATAAACAATTGTTGAATTTATTATTATTATATAATTTATTCATTTTTAGTCTCAATAGACTGACACAGTTTTCCAAACCAGCGCAGCGACATTACCCCCAATAAACATTTTAAGTAACGTCTTGTTCTGATACGTTATTTCAAAAGCAAAACTTTCCCCAATGACCACTTGAAATGATGGATCGTATTTTTTATCCAAAGCTTCTTTCACAAATCGAGCCGCTTTTTCATAATTATCCGAAAACTTTTCAATCGCCGTTATACAAACTTCCATCACTTCCTGTTTCATTTCATCTGGCATATCTGAAAACTAATTAAACAAATATAATTTTTGTAAAGATTTAAACATTTTTTAAAAAGCATATTTATGTATATGAATAATTATATATATAGAAACCTTGCATAATGGATAAGTATGAATTATCTGAGATGCTTCTGTTTTTTCTTCCATTTTATGTTTTTTTAATTAAATAATCTTCTAAATAAAACAAAAATTTGACAATTGAAAAACGTCATTTTTTTATAAAAAAAAATAATTTGCATTTTTAAAATAGTGAATTATGATTTAAATACTTACCATAATATAAAAATTAATAATAAATTAATAATATCAAAAAATACTTAAAATAAAATATTATTAATAATAAATAATATATTATATTGTTAATAATGAATTAAATTAAAATAAAAATTATATAAATCGCAACATATGTCATATCTATATTTAATTTGTAGCACCAACTGCATACATTGAATGAACTTGTTATAAATATATATTTGTACACATTACAATTATTGCACAAAAAAACTGTTCTTTTCATTAAAATTAATATTTAATACATAATTCTAATTTTGAAATAATAATTTATAATAAAACTATAATTAAACAGTCGTGTAGAATTTTTAATTGCATTAACAATATTACATAACTTATTGTGTAAAAATCTACTTTTCGAAGGCAACATTTTAAGATTTCGTAGCTTGAACAATCTAATGTCAAGATAAAATAGTGACTATTAAACAAAATAATTAACAGTAAAAGTTTGTTCATACTGCAACGTTTTTTTTTTTACTTTCTTCAACTTGTTTTCTATAAATATCATAACTGCATTATAATACGTCGTCATTGTTTTATTTGTAAATGTAATTATGTTTAGTATTAAGATACGCTCGTAAAGTTTCTCTTACATAAAATAAAAATTAATTAAAAAGAAGTTATTTTATTAAATTATTTATTTCTGTCTAATCTTAATAACTAAACGTATTTATTCTTGTTGGATTATGATCGATAATACGCTCTATTTCATCATTCAGTTTTAAATAGAAAAGGCGTACGATTTCTTTATTCTTTGTTTAAAACACATTGTTTATCACATTGAATTTGATGAATAAAATAAATTACAGTAGAACTTATAAGAAGTCCTGTATTTCCATCTTTTTTCTATCGTATAAAAGCATAAGTGGAAAAAAGATAGAAACACAGGACTCCTCACAAGTTCTACTGCATATATAAATGTGTAAAGTAGTTATTCAAACCTTTTAAATTCTGACAATTCTCTATCAGTATAATTATTGTAATGTTAAATTCTTGTATACGATTTGGTCTGTCAAATTATCCGTAAAACGTTACTATCGTTATATTGTGGTTAATCAGTCTTTATAGCCCTTTGAGAAAGTCACTCAAATCTCTGAATCTTAATTTATGGTACAGAGTAATTCAAACTTCTATTTCCTTCTTTCGTTAGCAATAAATCTCTCAAAGTTAATAATTCTTAAACATCTTTGTCAGTGTATAATCATTTCAAGTTTGTATATACGTATAAATATTAATTATGTACACATGTGATTATCAGACTGATTTGTTGAACGACTCATATATTAATATTATAATTATGATTGTAATTTGTATCATATGTAATGATTAATATCATTATTATTCTTTTCATTATTGTTATTATTATTATTATATTTATTTGTATAATTATCGTTAAAAAATATTGTTTCTGTCGTCTTGAGTTTTAAGCCATTTGAAACTGTGTAACGAGAAGTTTAGTGGCTTTGGCGATATCATAGGCACATGAACGCACTTGTTGCAAACAACGGTCCATATGATCGGGATCGCTGGTACACCTTTGCAAAGCAGCGCACTCGGCCTGTAAACGTCCAGTGTTTCCATTCAACTGCTTTAATGCAGTTCGAATATTATCATCGGCTGAATTCTGTAATGATTGTAATATATTATTAGTAAATGTATAAATACAAATCAATGTTACAAATATAATCATGAAAAATAGTCGTCTCAAACCTGTGGAAAGATGGCAGTTAATTCGACAACTGCAATTCGAATTCGTTCTGCGCATGGCACAAAAGCTTCTCGGTGACTAGGATCCTGCATAGCTCGAGCTAATTCTTGAATACGTTTAGTCACTTGTTCTGTTCTACGATCAACTTCCTCGCTTGGAGGCAAAACATTGTTCACATATTCCCACATATTTTGGTTTATTCCCAGTTTTGTTAATGATTCAGGCTCACGCTTTGACTGGAAAAATATTTTTATTATAATTATTTTTATGATTAAGAAAAGTCGTTTCATGATAGTCCCATCTTAAATATTATTTAGTTATTAAATGTAACACTTAAATAATATTATTCAATAAATATTATAAACAGTCACCTGATTAATACTTGAATGCCAAGCAGTCGACTTTCGTAAACCTTCTCTAGTTTCATACATAGAAGCCGGTCTCTGATTGGCACGTGACAAGGATTTCGCATCAGAAGCCATTTCCTTATCTTTGTCCTGTTCTATGCAAACATGTCCATTCATTGTTTTTTCGGATGAAGCAGTCGATTTAATTTGTGCCTAGTTTAATAAAGCATAACATTTTTTAAAGAAAACTGAGATGATAAAAAAGACGAATATTTTCTTTGTTTAAACTAATACTTTATATAAGTCACCTGTAAGGCTCCCTTTAAGTCGCGATTTTCCTTTAAAACCTGTTCCATCGTTGCTCGAAGAGTCTGAATTTCACTTTGCAATTCTTTAATCGTTGATTCAGAAGCTGCTAATTGTTGTTTCAGAACGTCAACGACACTTTTTGCCGGCGCTGGGTCTTTAATCGTCGACAGTATGATTTTCTGTAAATATTTTATTTTATATTAACATTATTTATTTTTATTTATTTATTAAATGAAACATAGAAAAATAATAAAAATAATGAAACATAGTAATAATAAAAAATTTAAAAAAGTAAATGAAAAAAATATTACATACATCATCCGGTGATGTTTTTTCTTTTGGTTTAATTTTGTTGTCAGTTGAAAGAGTGCCATAATCATCGTCAGATGCTACACTGTCATACAAAGGCTCGTCGTCCGACATCTGCGATCCATGTTTCCCAAGTTGCTGCCTACGTAACAAAATAACTGCCGGATCTAAAATAAAATGTATATATATGATATATGTATTATATGCACGAAAATGCATTTCATTTATTTCTTATAAAATAAATAGTTATTCTTATTTAGAACAAACCTTGTAAAAATGTAACATTGCTGAGTTTGTGTCTGCGATCGGCTTCCGTTAGAAGATCAATAATAAGAGTTGCAAATTCCTTTGGAGTAAATCTAGCAAGTTTTTGTCTACCCTGATTTCTCGTTGATGACAACTGTGGATTTACTGGCAAAAATGGCACTGAACATTGCTCCGAGAGCAATGAATTAGCTAACCAGACTGTACAAACAAAACAGGCAAAGGTGATTATACATTATTCTTTTAAATATGTTTCGTTTTTTATAATTATAATTAAATCTGTGAATTAAACATTTACACATTTTCATATAATTTTATATAATTTTTGTGGGAAAATGACAATTGAACTATTTGGACTGAACTATTTACTGTTTACAATTAATCACAAAATATAATCTGTAAAAATTATTTTTTAATTATCATTTAAAGATTTTGTGTTATTTAGACATCGACCAAGAAATTGAAAAAAGTTCAGTTGACAAGCTTAATTATAATTACGAACTCTACTCAGTTACTACTATCTCAAGCAGGAAACAACATCTGTTGGTCTAACTGAGAAACTTAAAGCAATTATAAAGCTGGCGCAGTGATTTTAATATTTGCACTTAGATGATTTTTTTGTGCAAATGATGTTTTTTTGTTATAAAGTACCATGTTTGTGATTAAAAAAATATATAATTTCGAAACAAATGTATCAAATAAATGAAAAATGACTTGAGAATGATCTTCATTTACAATTCAAGATGATTAATGTACAGAAATATCCAAATTTTGGATTTAATGATTTGTATATTTTGCATACATTGCAAATCATTGAAACATCTCGAATTGCAAAATAAAAGTTAAACTATCTAAATACAAGCATTCCATTCGGATTTTGTGTGCTTATTACTCACCCATCCTTCAGAAGAGCATTAAAAATTCATGCATATTAATATAACGTTGTTCTAATGATTCAAATGACAATGACAAGTATCTTTTTCATGTTCACAAGTGAAGTAGGAACTGTGTCGTTATGAAATATGCATTACAGATAATCACACAAGTATGTTTATGTTAAGCTCTATTTTAATTCATTTTTAAAAAGCAATTATCTTAACCCTTCATTTTATTACAAATAGCATTATTTTATAAATAAATAAAACCTACTTGCATCCGTTTCTCTACGATCAACTTCATCGTAAACATCCATTGCTAATTCTTCCAGTAAATGATTTGGTAGCTACAAAATATGTTTTTTAACTTTTAAATAGATAGAAATTGATTTTTAATTAATAATTGAATTTGAAGTTTAATTAATTAATTTAAAATTAGTGATTTTAAATTAGTGATTTTAAATTATCTGAACTGAAGCATATTGTACCATTTGTAATTTATTTCTTGCTTCATAAGCTAATTCGCTGCGTTCAAAAGTTGCGCCCCAATCCGGAACAATTAAATGTTCGCCCGATTTGTGATCAGGTTTTCGATTGCACAAAAAGTATGTAAGTCTATCCGTGACTTCGTACATACACTCTACAAGTCTTTCGTGTAACTCTAAATGTCCACATAATCTGCAATGGAACAAAATACATATATATTAAATAGTAATTCATTATTATCTCATTCATCATTATTATCATTATTAATGAATTTAGATTTTTCGACAAATTTTAAATAATTACTTTGCTATCTCTGCGGGTGTCTGACCATTCGAATCCATTAAACTTGGATTACCGCCGTTGGATATTAAAAGTTCCAGTTGTAAATTTTGCCCTGCACGAGCTGCTACGTGCAATGGTGTTGTACCCTTTTCTGTATAAAAATAATTCGGATTGGCTCCTTGAGCTAATAATCGCAGCGACGTTTCTAAATTACTGGTTCGTACACTGCTGTGTAACTGTCTACTTAAATCATCTTCGCTGCAACATTCTTCTTTGCTTGGTCGTAGCACGAAGCTTAATTGCTGGTGCTTCGTTTTGATAAAGTCCGCTTTTACTGGACTAAAAAATAACAATATTCAACATTTAATTCATTATAAATATATTATACAGATTATATATATATTTTTTATTTTTTATATGTTGTCTTGTTAACTTATGTAAAGTAAATTAAAACACTTTTTACATTTAAAAATATACTAAAAACTTTAGTAAAATATACTAAAAAAGTCTATTCATGATAATCGTACATAATAAAAAATGTTTTATTTATATATTTTATATCTTACTGTAAAGGATCTTTTGGTTGAGGCTTCCGTCGGCTAATTTTAGAATTAGTTGGATCTAATAAAGAATGTTCCCAAATACTGTTCGCTCCATTATCATTCAACGTATGCACCATCTAAAATTAATTTTTAATATTTAATAAAATTAATTATTCATCTGATTATTCATACGTATTACATTAATTTCAATATATTTCAATACACATTTTTTCCTTTACGCAGAAATTATTTATAAATGCATCTATTAATTGTTAGATTAATTTTCCTCATTGCGTTTCTTACATTCAGTAAATGTGGATTCCATACTCCTTTATGGAGACACTTAATTTGTGAAATATGGCGTCCTAGACTTCGATGAATGCTACAACATTCATCGCATAATAAAATTGCTCGATTCACTGAAGCCCATCTTGGCTCTGAAAAAACATAACATTTTCATTTATTTATTCTTGCATTTACTTATCAAACAAAATAATACATATAAATTCACATTTAATACTGAGTCCTATTATTGTAGGTTACTGCTTTTCAATAGAAATTATTTCTGTGAAATAGTTTCATCGAAATATTACTTGAATCATTAAATTTCTTTGCTTTTAAACCAAATACTTGAACTAATTATACATATTTAATAACTGATTTTTTACACAAATACTATACTTTTAAATGATTAAAAATATTATGATTTATGCACAAATTTACAAACATTGTAGAAAGTAAAATTAATTATTGTACCATTAATTATCTTATGTAATTGTAATTGAAAGAAATAATTATTTATAATATTTTAATGTTGAATAATGAAAAAGAATGAAATAATGAAATTGAATTAAAGGATTTGAGAAACTGGACATCGAATCAGTGGATGATTAGTTTGTAATAATATAAAAAAGTGACCCACCAAAGGCTCCACAATCGGCGCATACATCGGTTGTCGTTCTTTGTTTACTTCGCGACATTTTCACGATTGCTTTGACGCAAAACAATTCAACGTTAAGAGTAATTAAAATCACATCATTACACAACAATCATCGAGTGACTAACACCCGGAGTATGTATATCAAAAATAATTCTAATATTTCTAAATAAAAACACTTTGCTGCAGCGCCATTTTCATTTTAATAATAATTCTCCCGTGTGTCTAGACGCTCGGGGCTTTAACTCCCTGTGAGTCCACACTGACATTTCACAATTACCGCCAATATTTGAATTCTATAAATAACATTCAAGTCGGTATTATAATGATAATATATATGTTATATTTATTATTTAATTATTAAATTATATTTATTTTTTATTGTATTGTATTGTATTATGTTATATTAAAAATATATATTAATAAAGATAAAATATAATAAATGTAAATTTAAATATATAAATTTTATTATAAATTTGCGCTATTACATAATATATTACAATCTCTGATAATTTTTCAAAATGTGATAAATTATTTAATTCTTCGGTATTTCATACAAGAAAAAAACATACACATTTGAAACATTTTTATACATTAAATCGATTTATACAAATAAAAAATAAACTAATATAGAAGAATATAAAATATTGTTTATGAACAACTTTATAGAAACATTATTTATAAAATAATAAAGAACAGTTTATTAGATCAAGGTGTCTCCTCAGACAATAATCTTTGCAGTTGTTTCATTGCAACTTTTGAGTTTGTGGTACGTGGTGTGTTAAGCACACTCTTGGATCTCTTCAATTTGTTAATTGTCTGCGGGGTATTCAAAACGGAATTATTAGCAGCAGCAGCCTGTAAAATAGCACGTTCACGTATTGACTGTGTGCCAATTGTTTTTCTTAAAAGTGTCTTCTTTTTGTGCACAATATTTAAATCTTGTTCCATTCTTAAAAAGCTATCCGTATCACTGCCGGACTCATGACTACTATTATCACCACTTTTCAAATTACCTTCAGACACAGATCTCTTAAGTTTGCTCATCAGGCGTAAACTTCGTCTTTTTGGCGTACCTTTTTCTTTATTCGCACTCAACTTTCTCTCAACAGCAACTGTGATGTTTTCCTTATTCGCACTTTTGTCTTCAACTTTTGCATCATTTTTCACGTTTTCATTATTCAATTGATTTGTCGTAACAGACAAATTACTTTCAATTGCAATCAATTTTTCGGAATCCATTTGTGATGATTCCAATAATTCATTTACAATAGCCGAAGCGAAATTTATATAATTTTGTAAGGCTTTCAACTTTTCTACGTACGAATTTGGCAAAGTCTGTGCTGGTACTTTTTTCGCTGTCTGTGCCAGTGCTGGTACTTTTTTCGCTGTCTCATTTTTTATTTCTACATTTTTTACTTTAGACGTAGGTATGACATTAGTTTGACGTCGTAACAGAGGTAATTTAGTTGATGTGGTTGATTGGTGATATACGCTCTGCCTTGTTGGCTGCTTTTTGGTTGAAGATGGCAATGTGGACATTCGAGTATTGTATGTGGGATATTCCTTTTTCACTGACAATGGTTTCATATCATATTTCTTAGATGAAGATGGTGTTGGATCTTGGATGAGTCTTCGTTTCACAGGTCCTAGAATGAAAAGTTCAATGTCACAAATGATCTTTTCAACATACAAGGTTGTTGCGCTTTACGAATTTTCAAATTCCCTGATTCTTCCAAGTTTTCCAGAATGACATTTGATTGTATAAATGTTTATTTAAGCATCCTATACAAATAAACTTTAAAAAAAAAGAATTTATTTTCCGATCAAAACGTAAATATATAATATGTTTTTCGTTTTAATAAAAAAAAATATGCAATTAGCATGAAATTTGAACAAATACAGGAATAACTATAAAATTCTCTGACTTTTCAAGGTTTACCATGTGCGCAACAACTTTGAAAATAATATATTTTTTAATTAAAATAAATTATTGTAATAAATTATCTTACGCGATGCCTTTTCTTCTTCCAAATCCATTTGATCAAGTACTTTTTTGGGAACTGGTAAAACAATTTTGTCTGAAATAAATTTATTTATAGTTATATTATACTTGTGTTATAATTATATATGTATTATATTATATATGTATATAATATGTATTATATTATATATGTATAATAAATTACTATATAATTGTAATTCTGTATAAATGTTCTAAGATAAATCTATATGATAATTTTCTTAATTTTATACATTTTTATTAATTAAAAAAAATTATTTCATTTTAGTTAATTAGATTTTACCTTTAGATCCAGAGGTAGGAAGTATACTTTGCTTTGAGCGTTTTGCCGAATTCGTTGCGCCTAATTTAGATTTTGATAATTCTAAAAATTATATTGTTTTTCAGTTATCATTTTATTTGATATACATCGTTAAATATATGACTATTCGTAAAAATTTTTAAATACAAAATAATATCTTACTTGTTGACTTTTCCGGCGAGTCCAATTGATTGAGCAATTTTAATGGTATTGGTAACATTTGTTTAGCTGAAACAAAATGATATTACTATGAATAAATAGAAAACCAAAATTTACATTAATTATTTTATAAAATAATATAAACTTACTATCTTTGTCAATAAACTTTTTAGCGGAAAGAGACATATTGCTGTTGTAACTTTAAAATCGTATGATAGTCGAACACATCTGTTTCTCTTCAAAATAGAGGAGATGAACAAAATAAAATTTGCAATCAAGTTTTTAAAACTTTGAAAATTTGTTTTGGTTTTAAAACTTGGTTATTATTCTCTTAAAATCCTTTTTTGTATAAGATAAAACATTCATTGATTAATCAAACTAACTTCCAACTCCTCCAATTATTTCCGTTGAAAATAGTTCCAAGTTCCTCAAATTTTAGATTTTATTTAAAAACTATCAACCCGTTTTTAGCAAAAATAAATATATACACATAACCGTTGAATTTGTTTTTAAATCGTCGAGATGTAAACATAGGCGTAACGTAATTCAATAATTGATACGATTCTGTAACATTTGCTCCCGAAGAAGTTTGAATAATACACTCTAGATGGCGTATTCATAAAGGATTATAAATTCAATATGTTACTGAATATATGGAAATATATATGGAATATGGACAATGCTATATATATAGGTCTGCTACCCCGGAGAACTTACAATGAAACTTACAACTATTTGAAAGGCTTTAGGTTTTTTATTTGAATATTTATTTTAAATGCACTTATGTCGAAATAATTGTAATTTTTAATTAATAATCAAAATAACAGTACTTTTTGTTATTTACTAACTTATTTCACTTAAACAATGCAATCATTTATTTATTATTAATTTAAAAAATATATTTACAAAATGTATTATATATTTATATATACATTTATATATGTACTTCATTTTATATTACATACAGTTAACTTCACTCTAATAAGAGCAATCTTAAAATGGCCAACTTCATAATGGTATTACTCATTTTTAAGATGGATGGTTGAATACATATTTTACAATAAATTATTGTAAAATATCAAAAATACATTTATTTAATAACACTTTGCGATATTTATAAAATATTTTTTTTTATAAAAATATATTATATATGTCGCTTTGTATGTCCTCTCTGACACACTTTCTGATTTGAATAGTAAATTTTGGCGGCATGAATATTTTGTTTGTGTAAAGGTTGTATTGTTCGGCGCGCGCCGCTCCATTGGTCGCGCGTTGGTGTGTGTACGTGCGTACGCGTGTGCAGTGCATCGCGTTCCGCCATTTTGTGACATTTTATTTCTAAACGTAACCCCCTCCGTGGTCGAAGCGAAGCAACCCGAAGGTCGACGCTGCTCTCAATAATTCCGTGTCTTGACAAAGTATATTTTTGGTTAGGTTTATTCAAAATCAGGAGTTTGGTGCGAATGTGCGATTAATGAGTAAGTAAAGTGTTAATTCTGTGCGCGAATTCGCGCGACATCCAAAGCCAACGAGCCAAACAAAAGCCCTTTCGTGCTCCGGCAAATGCGTATGTCGGCGGCCGATCGTCGTGTCGCCGCACACACTCGCCAACCAACGATGTTTAGGCTATGGCACCCGCATCGATTCATCGGCCGCGCAGTTAATACGCCTTTCGTTCGCACTCTTTCGTGTCCCATCTATTTCGACTGTTCAACATCAAAAACGCCACATCATTTGTCCACAACCAAAACCCAATAATAGTCCATTTTTCAACTATAACCTATATTAAATATAACCTCCGTCAACAAACTGAACATCGCAACTCTCGTCAACCCGTATTTTAACGCAACTCTCAACATTCGTTTTCATATTCAAATCTTATTCAAATCTTTCACCTTTTATTCGTATTTTCGCTTTTTTTGTTCATAATCATGTTTTTTGCGTTTTTTTAACTTTTGTTTTTGTGTTTTTTTTTCAGTCCCCCCCCCACTCCTTACTTTGTTCTAACTTCAATTGACGCGAGAAATTACAAGTCTTTTCGTTCAATTGTTTGTTTTATTGTTTTAACGGATGTATTCGGTGGGTTTTGTGAGTACAGAATTGGTTGATTTTTTGTTATAATTATAATTTTTGTTATAATTAAGATATGGAGATTATGTTTAGAAGAAAGTATATGTTGATATTGTAGAATATGATACAATTTTTTGTCATAAATAGAGTAAAAAAGGTTTTAAAAAATTGACACTGCAAGATTAAACAAAGTCCAGCGGGTGGACTTTTTTATTCACTTATTTTTAATTCATTTGATTTTGAAAAGTTTTTTAATTATTTCGTGGTTGCAAATGTTAATATTTGTTAATTATAAATATATATATTTATATATGTTTTTTATATATATAATATTAATTTATTTCTAACATAATATTAATATTTGTTAAAATATTTATATTTATATATCAATATATAATATTTATATAATTTAATAATATAACAATAAAATAATTGTTATAAAATTGTTTATTTTGTAATATTTATCATTGATTGATAATTTTGTTTGTATTTGCAGTGATCTCAGTGATAAAATAATCGACTAAGATGGATGTACCTGGAGACTTGTCTTTACAATGGGTGTCAGAAGTGGGCAACGTTATTCACGAGGAAGTGATATGCGGCTTAGAGTCGGATTTAACCACCCACACCGAGGAGGTGGTGGGCGACTGCGAAGAAGTTCCTGTGGAGGAGATCGTCGAGACGATCGTTCAAAACAGTCCGCAACATGCGGACGCGGAAATCTTGATGGTTCCGCAGTCGAGTGATATGGAATCAATATACATTGTGCCACAAGATCAGGGTCATGATTACCTCAATATTCAAGTGGCGGAAGAAGTCATCACAGATAACTGGGACAGATCTGGTCCAGAAGATGGGTATGATTTTCATATCAACATATTATTCAAAGTAGCTTATATTAATAAAATGAGTAATTAAAAATTAAAATTTTATATATTTAATTAATTAAATTATTCATTAAGTAAATAGATTTAATGATTATTAATAATATAATAAAGCTATTATTATTAAAGTTAATGTAAAAATAAATAAAAGTTGAAGATGCACTTGTTTAGAATGTATGTATTATTGACCAGTAGGAACATAATTTTTACAATGCATCATTCACGTTTTTATTATTTTATTTTGTTATTTTATAAAACTAATAATCGGTAGTGAATACAAATGGACACAATAGAACTTGTGAGGAGTTCTATTTTTTTCCTTTGTATCATATAAAAACATCTTGTAATGTAAAACATATATTGTCCATATATAGTCCACATATTGTCATTATATTGTCGCTATACACATATATTGACCATATAGTACCCATATAATAGCTATTATATTGGTCATATATTAACTTTGCAGTGCGATCAAAATATAACAAATGTACAAAAAGAATCGCGATATAATTGCAATATATTGAAAATACAGTGACAATATATGTTTTGAATTACTAGGGATAAATGGGACAAAGATAAAAACACAGGACTCTTCAGACGTAAGAAAAAGACAGATCGGGACTCCTCACGAGCTCTACTACAGTAGAACCTGTGAAGAGTCCACTTTTTCTGTCCTTTTTAACCTGCAAAGAGTCCACTATTGTTATCTTTTTTTCTTCATACTAAAACATAGGTTAAAAAAAGAGAGAAATAGTGGACTCTTCACAGGTTCTACTGTATAATAATTTGAGTATAATGTAAAATTGTATTTAATTAATGTAAAAATGAAAATTGTATTTGTAGCGACCAGATACCAGTTACAAAGGTGTCACATGACAATCTTCTGGAATACGATGACATGGAGATTCCCCTGCCAATCGACCAGGACTCTTACACCAGCACACGACCTTTTCCCTGTGACTTCTGCAGTCGGCGATTCCGCAAGAAGGCAAATCTCATGAACCACATGGTGGCGCATCAAACCGATCGGCCGCACGGTTGCAATCTGTGCGGCGCGCGTTACGTTCGCAAGTGCGACCTAATGACCCACTTGAAAATACACGCGTACGCACCGGAGCGCGACGGCATGGAGGATGAGGAGTTCAATGAGGACGATTTGTTGGCGCGCGAGGAGGACGAGCGTGGTGGCAGCGTCGGGAAGGGCGGTCGACGTAAGAAGGCGGCAGCACCGCGACGACGCAAGGCCAACGTCGGCGCAAAAAAGAGTGTCGTCGACAACTCGATATCTGGCAAATATTCCGCCAACAAGTCGTATGATTATATTGACGAGGACGTTCGACTTGTCGAGGAGATGTCGAGCCGAGGCACCAGCTTGACCAATAATTATCCGTCGAGCTCGCGATGGATCGATGGATCGCTCGCCACAATCAGCGACGAAATACAAACACAAAGATGGCCAGTTACGGACCCCACGAAACCATATGTCTGCCAATTTTGCGGTATTGGATTTGCGCGCGAAAAGGCGCTGCAGTCGCACTCGCGAATACACGCAAGCGACGGACCGTACGAGTGCACAAAGTGCAACGAAATGTTCTGGGACATGGGACTGTTGAAGGAACATATACGTGTTAAACATGCTGACAATTTACAGATTGAACATGAGACTTATGATAATGACGCTACGTACACGGGTGATGAACGCTTCGGCGAGTTTTACTGCGAAACGTGTCATGTGCCTTTTCACAGATTGGACTTGCTTAAGAGGCATAGAAAGTGAGCATCAATTGATATATGTGACTTCAAGGAAAAACCAATTAACTCTTTTTTTGCAAATATTGAGAAAAAGATGTTTAAACTTGCGTTTAAATGTGTATACAAATTATTTATTTATTTGTAAAATGGGAATATACAATGTTTTATGATTAAAATCATCATTCATTCAATTTGCCAAAAAATGGAATTAATCGGTTTTTCATTTAAGTCGTAAATATTTTACATTAAAAATAGGCTTGTCAATTGAACTATTTTGAACATTTGTAATTTTTTAAATTTCTTGAATTAAAAAATGTTTACAGATTATATTTTATTATTAAATATAAACATACTTTGAATTGTTTAGAATAGTTCAGATCAAAGTTCAAATAATTCAATTTTAATGAAGTAATTAAACTTTCAAATTTTATTTATAAAATGCTTTTTGCACTTTTTTATTTACATAAAAAATATTGACAAAAATCATAATAACGTAATGTTCAATTGACAGACCTAATTAAACATAATTTTATTTATTTAAAATATTTTACTTGTTATATTTGTCTTACAGCTTGTACAATGAATATACAAACTAAGAATTAAGTGTAATGTAACAATTTACGATTACTTTAAACAATATTTTATACGCAGAATCCATGTTAAATCGGAATCGCAAAATATGGACGGAGCAGAGCAACATCATGTATGTAATGTTTGCGGTGAATGGTTTGAGGAGGCACTTGCTCTGCTAGCACACGCTGAATCACATGCCAGGTATTCTACAATGTTATTATTCATTTATTTGTTTATATTATACAAAAGAAAAATTAAGTTGTACCTAAAATCTTGTTAGAATAACAATTTAAATTTTAATCATTTATATATTCTTTCGTAATGTAAAATTTGCACTATGAAAAATTGAAACTATTCTAGACACATTTTACATTCAAAGTAAATGATTAAAATGATTTCAACATTTATTTAATATCTTTTATAAATTCTTCCAAAAAGTGAGCAAATATATATACATATATTTCAATTATATATTACTTTTGGAAAATAAACATTCGAATATGAATTATAAAAGATTAACATCTTCCAAAATATGATCTTTGTTTCTTTTTCGGTTAATTGCCTTCCCTCTTCTTTTTGTTCGTTTAGATATTGTTTATTATTACATTTGGTTAATTTTAATTTGAATTAATAAAAGACAAAGTTTAACTCGTAAAATGATATAATATCTGTATAAAATCACTTTCGGAAGAAAAGCAATTTGAATACATATTGGAAATGTCTGTTTTTCAAAAGTAGATCGCCAAGTCGTCGTTGTTTGATGTGTGGCGAAAGATGTCGCGACGACGCCGACCTTGTGGAGCATGTGAGGCAAAATCACATGGAAAACGCATCTCCAAACATGTGCGTTATGTGCGGCAAGATTTGCAAAGATAAGCGTAGCTTGATCAAACATTCTTGGGTTCACAGCAATGACAAATCCTTCTGCTGCACCAAATGTGGTAAACGTTTTCACAGCAAAGCCCGATTACGAAGGTATGCACCTTCATTTGTTCATACCATTACAATTACAATACAATACCAAATGATTTTCAATATACAATTTGATATTTAAATCCTGATTATGGTTTATTTCAGACATATGGTATCTCATCGCAACAAAATGGTGACTTGCGTTGAGTGTGGTGAAGAATTTCCAGATGGTCGAGCGCTTGTTAGTCATCGTCACTCGCACAACAAGGAACTTGGTGGACGTTCATTTCCATGTCGAGAGTGTGGCAAAACATTCGGAAGTCGCAGTTCACAACAGATACATATACGAATACATACAGGCGAGAGGCCTTATGGATGTCGGTTCTGCTGGAAGGCATTTGCCGATGGCGGAACCCTTCGAAAACATGAGCGTATACACACGGGCGAGAAGCCCTATGTTTGCGCCATCTGTCCAAGGGCTTTCAATCAGAGAGTTAGTTTTGTTTTTCAACTATTGGCATAGTTTTAGAGATTTTTTATAATAAAATCCGTGTTAATACATCATCATTTCATATAAAAAATTTAATATTTTATTAAATTAAATAAATGCCTATATACAAATAATATAATAATAATAATAATAATAATAATAATAATAATATATACGCAAGCCATTAAAATACAATATGTCAGACTTTTCCGAAAATATTTTTTCTTTTTTCTATATTCAGTTACGAATTCTTTCATAATATGATCCAGATTCATTATCCATATCATTAAATTGATATAATTTTTTTAACAATTTTGTTGAATAAAAGTTTTTTTTGAGTTCCTTAATTATTGTCAATAATTAAGAAAATTAAAATTAAAGAAAATGATATCTTAACGTAAAAATGTTTATTTCAGGTTGTATTACGGGAACACGTACGAGCACATCATTCAGGACCGGATCCAAAATGTCACGGCAGCATGACGCCATATCTGTGCAAAGTCTGTAATGACACTTTTGCAACATCAGAAGAAGTTGTTGCTCACATTGTGCATCATTGCGACGAGAACACGGCGCAGCGTCGTCAGCCACAAACTGGACCACGTAAATACAAACGTAGACGTAAATTAAAGCCACACGAATCAGACATTTTGTCATCGCCAATGACACAACGTCCGAACGAATCGTACGAACTCTTGACTGTGCCGTCTGATTCAGACGACAACACGACGTCGAAACGCAAGATTGCAAAGAAAACGAAGCAACAGCAGCATCGTAGTAATGTCGAGGAAGGATATCAAAATGTTCTTAAGGGTTTTGAAAGTTCGCTGCAAAATATTAATTCAATCGTTGGTAACACCAAACCTACCAATGCGGCTAAAAGTAAGCTTACTAAAAAGGTGAAGAAGAAGGACGAGAAGAAGGGCGAGGCAACTGCATCGTCAAGTACGCAACCAACGCGACCCAAGATGATTCATACTCAAAAGACACGAGTACCCGTTGAATTGGGCAGTGATGGTGCGAAAAAGGGTCAGAAAACCAAAACCATGGTTACAAGAACACCCAAAGTCATGTCAATGGAACATAAGATGGGGATCTTTCCGGGAGGAGAAAGAAATCGGTAATTTTGTATTACTTTATAATCAGATAATAATATAAATAATAATAATAATAATAACAATTTCTTATTGTTCCTCTTTTATAGGCCACGAACAAAAAACGTCAGCTATCACGTGGAAGGTAAAATGCAGATAACCGTCGCGACTTTCCCAAGAATAGACGATGGTTCAAAGAGTCCAAATTCGACAATTGATACGACTGACGAGCTCATGATAAATGTAAAAACTGAGCCAGGTTTACACAGGTCAGCGATCGAATCGAGTAATAACGATCACAGCAACAATAACGGCAGTCTTCTAAACGCAAGTTCACTTTCCGACGATCTGTCGGATGATCGGAAAAAGATCGCATTGAAGCGCAAAAAACGAGTCGTAATTAAACAAGAACCACGTGAGCCGGAACTTCAGATGGAAGAAATTCCAAATAACAATAATACTGAATCAAGTGGAATACCTTCTGCACAAGAGTTTGAAATTGTTGATGGTAATGATATGGAAGTGGCGTTTGAAGCTCACGTGACAACCGAGGAGAGCATTTTACCGGATGTCATTAAACCGGGACGCGAGGAGGAGGTTGTTGCAGAAATTGAAAAAGAAAATGTTAACAATGTGACGATTAATCCACCGAGTATCGTTGTTCAGAATTTAATGCAATCCACCGAGGCTGAAACCATCATCCCGGATGCTGTCGTTTATACATGCCATCTCTGTCAGGAGGTATTCTCAAGTCGCGACGAGTTACTCGGACACGTGCCCGTACATATTTGATTGCCTAACGCCGCGTCCCTTCATAAATTGCATTTTTAATTCCACTGTAGTAAAACACAACATAATACAAACATATACACACATTTACCATACTTTCACTTAATGTTAATCATTCGATTGTGTTTTATGGAATTGGACAATTGTTTTATTACATTTTTTTTTCGTATTTTTTTCGTTTTTTTTTCTTTTTTAGTATATTAATTTGAAAGAAGTGACCACTCGTTTTATGACGACGATTCGCTTCTTCAGCTTGTTAAATTGAAACATAGATATAATTTTTTAACAATAAAAATGTTAAAAAAATATATATCGCGAACGTCGCATTTCTTTTCTTATGGCCATTTTTTTATCTTTCGCTTCAGAATTGTCAATTAATATTTTTTAATTATTATTATTATTAATATTATGTTTATTATTATTATTGTAACAATAATTATTGTTTTTTCTTGTAAATTGTTGTGAAATGACAAATTTATGTGAACAATAGAAGAATAATTGAATTAAATTATTTTCTTGAAAAACAAGGTTTAATTCTCTGGCGGCGAATATTGAATTTCATGAAAGAATGATTTATGTATATAATATTACTTGTTCTCAAAATTAAGCTTAATTGTAATTTTTTTTAGTTTTTATTTCTATTATCTACATTTAGACAACTAATTTAATGCAGCCTAATACAATTGTACTATTAATTATATTAATAAGAATTCTTATTGACCAAACAATTTGTCTTCTCGAGTCATTTTGTGTGAATATTTGTAATATTTTGAATTGAAACAGTAAATGATTTCAAATAGATGAAAACGTCTTTCGCGTTCAATGTTATTAGTTAATACACAATGGAAATTGTTGGTTTCGTACTTTGTGCCTTGTCGCATTAATCACATCTTTAACAAAAATTACAAATTTTATTGCTGAAATATTCAAAATTGCAACATCGGCAGGAAAGTTATATATTGCTGTAATTATCTATGATTACATTGTCTGTTTAATACTAGCATTTAAGTTAACATTGTAAACATCTTACCATAATATATTGGTAATGGTAGACAAATATATAAAAAAAGAATGGATGCAAAGTAGATATTTTAATAATCAAAATAGATTTGCAGAGATCATTGATGCGTTCATTTTGTTCTCTTAGAATATAAAAAAATGCACGTTAAACAAATGTGTATTTGCAAAATGAATTTTGCGACTTTAGGAGATCAATGATGGTTGCAAATCTGTTTCGTTATTGCGTTAATAGTTCAGCAGTTATTGTGCAAAGATATTTCAATATCAAATAATGCAAGCTGGTGTAATTAATTAATGATTTTTTCAGATTCAGATATGTACGACGATATTATACAAAAACAATCGAATAAAAAACAAAAACTATATTATTTTGTCTTGTAAACGTGCTTTTTTAACAAATTGTTATAATAGTTCACCATTAAAAAGAAAAAGATAAAAAAGACTGTTCGACAAATTTTAGATTAGATTACTCCAGCAAAACGAAAAATATATTCCGAATGTATTAATATATTTTGAGTATATTTTTTCTATACAAATATATTCTTAATATATTCCTGATATATTTATAATATATTTATGGCATATTCTCAATATATTCATAATATATTCGCAATATATTTTACTCAGTTAATGGTTTTGTAAAAACAATTCAAAAAATTTTTCAATCTATTCTGAATTTTGAGACAATTGGAGGCAAAGTAACTTAGTTTTCTTGCTCCATGCAAATTGGAAATACCTAGTCTTATTACTTCCTTTAAATAAAATTAAAGAAATTAAAAAAAATTAAGAAACAAAGATAAACAAATTTTAAATAAAAAAAAAATTAACTATATTAGTTTCGTTCAACATAACATTTTGCACTATAGACAAAATAATTCAAACGTACATGCATTTTATACCATTTGTACCGTAAAAAATACATACTTACTCGAATAAATATTTTTATTCCTTTTTATACCAGGAAATCAATTATCTCGATCGTGAAATGCGAACAAGTCTTTTTCAAATTGTATTGTATATATTACATGAAAATTGCAATTTTTTAATTCAAACGAATGATACAATTCTAACGATGCTTAGAAATTGTGATAATATATGTAACTATAAAATATAGTTGTTGAAGGTTTTACAGTTGCTTTTTATTCTATTTAAAACAATATTTTATCAATCATTCAATTAAAAACAAAGATTTTCTTTTTTTAGACATTTAAGATATTAAATTAATTTTAAAAATTAAAAATAGACGTTTATTAAACAATTTTGATTCAAATTATGTAACTTATAAGTAGTTAATATTTGTTGTTTACAAATAAAATCAAATAATACACTAATTTTTGTTTCATTTCTTGAATGTGAAAAAATGTATCAAAAGAAACTAACAGAAGACCAAAGCTATCACTATACGCTGAGAGATAAAATAATTTATATATATATATATGTATATCCAAAGCTATATTGCATAACAATGTCTAAGAAATTAAAGGATAACAGTTGATTGAATGTAAAACCATAATCAGTATATTCATGCGCAACCATATTTTTGAGTAGGACATTGTCATACATACAAATTGTAAATATATAATAATTAATTTAAACATTCTCTATCATTTCTGGCGCCAATAGCAAATACAATTGTAAAATATAATAAGCAAACTAATCCCACACACTTGCAAATGTCGACCACTTCGTTTGTAATTAATGGTTCCTCGAAAAAGTTAGCAAGCAAAATTTTTTTTAACCGATTGTACAATTGTTTCAAACAAAATGACCAAAATTCAAAAAAAAAAAAAAAAAAAAAAAAAAAAAAA
>JABFPJ010001588.1:0-24543 GCA_022817425.1 Gryon sp. ZL-2020 | reverse complement strand
ATACTTTTCCAAAACAAACAACGCTGAATACGACATTGTCGGCGCTACTCTAACCAATGCATCGATATAGGAAAATCTAAACATTCAAATTGAATTATCTTAAAAATTCACTCGGTAAAAAATATTGCAAAAAATCATGTGAATATAATATTGAATTATCTTTCATTTAAACTATAATTGGTAAATATTTCAATGCAGTCGTTATTACAGCCATAATACCTTAAATCAGGTTGATAAAAATGGAACGAATTATAAAAAATTTAATGAAATTAGAAAAAAGGAAAACAAAAAAAATATAAAATTAAAAAATCATCAATGCAAATAAAATTTGTTCTTTTCTATTTTTGCTTGTCCATTAAAAAAATGAATTTAAGTACCCAGAAAAATCTTTAGTTTAACTTAAGTAAGGTTTTGTCTGTCAGATAATATATAAAATGTAAAAAAATCGCTAATAAAGAAATGCTTTGACATGTTGAAAGGAGACAAATTGTTCATTTGTGATACCTAAAAATACTCGTATAAACATTTCAATTTCATGTAATTAAATACTTGTTAAGTATTTAATTGCATGATTATAATGGTATTATAAATTAATGTAAAATAAATTAAAAACTAAATATTTTAAAAACATCTTTGTGTCGTTCCGTGTAAAATTATGACTCAACATAAAGTGAGAAAATTCGCATAATAGAAATTGTTCCGATCAGATATATTAATTACGTTGGTAAAATCAGGAAATGTCGAATGTAACGTTAACGTTACTTTTTTTTCTTTATTGGTCAAGGTTTCACATAGCGAAATTCAATTGTTACAGATGAAATAAAAAATGTTTTCTCGGCCAATGACTTATTGACTCTTTGTATTTATTTTTTCTTTGTTTCTCTTTTGATTTTAAAATTCATCATCGGGGTTAATTATTTTGATTAACATCTTGAAATAAAATTAATTTTTGGTCGTATACCTTCACCGTATGCTTGCTTACCTTGATAATGTTACTCACCAATAATAATTAAATATCGATAAAAACAGTTTAATACATTCAGATAGGAGTTTTGTTTAGTAAAAGTTAGTAATTTTATATTGCAAAATATACCTAAAAAATCATAAATCTTTGGGTATATTTAAAATCAAAGATTTCTGACAAAGTTTCTTAAAATTCGGTAAATAATCAAGATCTTCTGTTAAATACAAAATTGATATAATTTAAAATCCAAAATCATTGTTCAACTTGTGATAATAATGAATTATTGATTTTAATTGAATCAAAGTACTGCGACTGAGATGAATTAGCTAAAATGTTTTGCATAATTGAGATAGCAATATAAGTTTATCTCATACATTTTGTCGTCCAAGAATTCGTGTATTTCAATATGAATAAATAAGAATTTATAATGAAGACAGAAATCCAAAATAATGCTCATTGTACTTATTTATTATGCAGGGAATGTGTTTGCACGATGGTTTTCATAGTATTTTGAACTGTCAAGTTCTAAAGAAAATGAACATTTGAATATTTATCTATTAATATAAATGCCCAGCAAATTCATTTAATAAATATAAATTTAACATTTAAATATTAAAAAAAATTGTCATATTTCATTTTATAAAACCACCTTTTTTTAATTGTTTACAAAAATAATGTTTAATTATGACTAAAAGATGATAAATCCATCCACATTAAGTGAAATGCAAAAATGTTTCAATCTATAATTACACTGTCGGACTAATAATTTTGTTGGCCGGAAATAGGTAATAGCGTAAAATGTAAAACTTGCATTCATTGCATGTTACAGATCATAACAGATAATTTTTAAGCTATACAACTAAATTTTAATTGATACTTTCACTAGCTTCATCAAATTGCCTGCGAACTTAATGATGTTAAATAACATTTTTAATTAAAGTTTAATTAAAAAAAGGAATAAATAAAGACATATTTTGAAGTATCTAATAGCAAAATATTATTTAACATTATTAAATAATATTTAAATCACGACGCAAGTTCTTATCTTATTTTTAATTTTTCTTATCAAATAAGAAAGAAAGCTCCTTGGCAAACAAGACCTATGCGTTTTAATGAAATATACACATAGTTTATTATTCACTCAAAATAGTTTTTACTTTGTTAAAGTAATTATAACAAGTGATAATCAGTTTCATCAAAGCACGACCGATAAGACATTTTGCAATGTTTGTGAACAATTTACAAATATTGTTGTAAACTTGTGTTTTTCTTTTCAATGAATACGAATTTCTGCTTTTCACATATTTTCATCCATCATCATTTTTTGTAAACATTTTCTTTTAATTTTTTTCTTTTAATATTCTTAAAAAACATTTTTATTTAAAGAGATGTTCAATTTGGCCTACAGGGACGAAAATATATTTCTCAAAATATATTTTAAATATATAATTTCTTGCCGTTTTACGTATACAAAATATATATTCAATATTATTTTTATATGGGACATTCTACGCCAAGACGACCCAAAATAAAAAGTGTTGTTTTTGAAACATGAATGTTCCAAAAAAATATAATTTGAAAATTATAAACCGCATAAAGGAAAGCTAAATAGGTGTATTAATGAAAAAAAAGAACTTTAAAAAAAATATTACCAATTTGTTCATCCCATTTTTCCTTAATTTTTTGTTATAAACAATATCAAGAACAATATTTAAGTATGATAGTCTCAATCGATTTGCTTCAAAATTTTCTGAGATCATTTGTAGGAAGTATTGAACAAGTAGTTAAAATTTAATGGTGTGCCGTTACATATTTTGGAAGTTATAAGCTATTTACAAACTGATATAAACGCAATATATGGCGTTGTTACTTATTTCTCTTTATATTGCATTTATATTAATTTGTAAATCATTTATAACTCTAAAAATAATTTGCGGCCCATTATGCAATTTTAACTACTTATTCTATACTTTCCAAAGATGATTTCAAAAAATGTTGAACCAAATCGATTGAGATTATCATACTTTAATATTGTTTTTTATATTCGTTATAACAAAAAACTAAGGAAAAATGGAATTAAACAATTTATTATAGTTTTGTTAAAAAAGTTCTTTTCTTGCATAATAATTTTGCTATTTAACTTTTTTTGTGCGATTTATATTTTTCGAGTTATATTTTGTTAAAATATTCAAGTTTCTGATTTTGCCTTTTTCAAATAATCGATTTACATAGATAATAATCGAATTAAAAAATTAACGAAAATAGCATAGTTATTGTTTGCAGTAGTACTTTCATATACTACAATTTCAGAATTTTTGAGAAACATCACTTTTTATTTTGGATTGTCTTGACGTGGAATGCCCCATATATATTCAATATATTTTAGAAAATATATAAAAAATATATGCCATTTATATAATTTCTTGTCGCAAATATAATTCTTTCAGCAAAATATACTTTTTATATATATTTTGAAAATATATTTTCGATCGTGTGGGTGTTTAAAGAGAATAGAAAATAAAATGATATGTAGCTTGAAATAATATAAATAAATATTATGTTTTACTTGCAGGAAGGCAAGCGATTGGCTTTAGTAGATGATGGCGGATTTAAAGAATTTGGCTGTCGGAGGTGGCGTAGCACCTAGGTACAATGGCGATGAACAAGTACAATTTATCGCCGGTGGCACTCACCAGGTGACAATTAAGCCGACACTGTCTGCTTTGCAGCTGAATAATGTTAACAATACACCGCAACCGTAAGTGTTGTCATTCTTAACATTTGTTAATCTGAAAAAAATTGTTCCCTTTCTTAAAATGGGCAAATTTGAAATTTGCTCAAAGAAAAAAATGTATCGTCATTTTTATATCTGAATTTCATCGTGGAAAAATGAGAATGGAACCATTTGACATAAAGTCATTGATAATAATATTTATTATCATATTAATCGCTAAGTCCTTTCACAATTTGTTAAACTACATACAAATGAGAATTACTGAAGAAATTGCATTCATTCATTATACGTTCTTGTTACAACTATCATAAGTAATTGTGACCATGACGTGCTGATTATGATAAATCTTTTAGCTCGTTGCCTTTAAATGTGCAGAGTTTATGGTTACATTACATGCTGCTGTATTTTATGTGTTATATTTTATATCATGATATAAAGTAATTTTATGGTGTTTTGACACTATTTATATTTCCATAAAACTTTACTTTAAATCTATAAATATTTTAATGATGGTAAAAAATTGGAAATTAATTTTTCAAATTTTTATCAACATTTGAAAAAGAATATTCAGTTTTACATACATAACGAATAAACCGGTACACGTGCACCTATCTCTCTATCGATCGCAATAGTAGTTTGACCCGAATTTCATTGAGAATCCTGCAGGATCACACTTCTTTGCGCGCGTTAAATACGGATTTCATTGTAACAGTCAAACAAAAGCGACAAGATATATATGTATATATATCGGGAATAAAAAACAATATAACAAAAAAAATATATGTATAAGACGCCGGGGTATCGTGTCATTGTTTTAACATTGTCGTTAAGTTGAAATTTTGCTGCCATCCGAGGGGTATTTTCTTATGATTAAAAGATTGTATTCGTAATCTTATGACGAATTAGTAGCTCACGATAGTCTTTCTTCAATGATTTGTGATTTTCAGTCGAACGGCTTATAAACATGGATGGTATTTCAAAGGATTTAGTGTGCTTGAATGAAGTGTCATTTAGTGAAATATGTAATGTCAGTATAATTTTATACCAGATATATGTATACGATGTTAAACTTTGAACTCTTTTGTGTTAAAACTTCAAATTAGTTTTTTTAAGATTAAATTAAATATATAACATAAAAAATATAGAAAAAGTTCTTATCGATATTAATAACACAATTTTGTAAAAATTATTTTGTTAATCTCTGACCGATAAACGTACAATAAAACAACAGGATCTGTTCTTGTAAAAAACTGAAAAATAATGTAATAGTTGTATTATAATATTTTATATCGTTTGATCATTTTGGGTCACTTCAATGCCTCATTTTATGATGGCACATTTATAAAACTGTTTTTCTAAATGTTTCATCTCTAAGTAAGACAAATCATGAAATATAACACAGTAAGCGCTTGTTTCATACATGCGATAATGATATAATTTTAATGTCTGAGTGAAACTGAATCTCGTATGATCAGTGATATTAAGTTTAGGAGAATTTATGAGCAGTATTAGATCAGGAAGAAATATAGCTATAATTGTGATTTGAATGATGAGTGGATTATTTATGCAGACAATGGCGTAAAATGGTGGCGTGAACGATAAAATAAAGGCCGACCTTTTTATCATAGGACTCGTATGTCTATCTTTGCAGATTCATTGCATCGGTTTTTCAGGGCCGATCGATTCACGAAATACGTGACAATCATACGCAAAATTAAAAGGTGCCCCTCGGATAAACTTGTTCCTGCATACATAAATATCAAATTAGCATGTTGATAACTTGTTTGGCACTGATTTTAACTATTTTACTATTTTTAAATAATATAAAAAGCAAGAGAAAATTTATTGAATTGAAGATGAAATAAAAATGCTCAAAAGTGAATATAAGAAGATGATAAAATGTAAGCTAAAAAGCAATAGTAAACAAAATTATAAACATTGAGAAATCAAAATAATAACACATATTATTCAAAGCAAAATATTAAAAGGTAAACAATAACAATGCCGGCAATAACATATAAGTAATAACAATAAGAAATAATTATATAATAACAATAACATTACATTACTTTTTACTGTTATATTTATCAGATAATAAAAAACAAATTATTTTTCATATGAATTTAATTTAAAATAAAAATAAAACACTAATTATATAATTTGGGGTTTATTTTACAGTACTCGACCGTGGTACAATTGTATTGGCGTAGACCTTCACGATATATAAAGTGTATCATAATTATTTCGATCGATAAAATATTATACATATCTGTGTCCTAAAAAATTAATGAATTCATTGCGATAGATGCTATTTGCTACTTATAGTAACTCCAAATCCACAATCGATAACGTCTGCTTCTTGTTGAATTGCCTTCTCATTTTTCTTTCTCTACAAAGCAAAATTTATAAAAGAAATATTACATACACATGATTAGCATGTAATACGTTCATTAAAAAATAACTATTATTAGAAAAATAGTAAAATCGTTTTCACATTTGTATATTTATACGTTTGTATGTAAGGAAACAATAAAAAATATATGTTTAAAAAATAAAGAATATTTTCGTTTTTTATTGAAAATACAGTAATTGAATATTCAAAAGTGAATCTATATTCAAATACGTAGTAATCAATTTTTTGAAATGAAGTACGTGTTAGGTAAAGCGTGTTACAATCACATTTTAAGTTGATTTTTTCGTTTATTTAAATTTAGGTTTATTTATTCATGTTTAAAATCAACTTTACTCCGACACAAATGAATTCAACGCTCTAACAGCGAATAATTTGGTTCAACACGTCAATCTTATGAGAGTTTTAAATTGATTAATCGCTTAAAAATGTTAAAATATATATTCACAAAACGATTCTTTTTGAATATAATATATTTTTTTCAAATAATTCGGTAAAAAATATTCAACATTTTTTATTCAAACTGATTCGTTTTATTAAAATTATAATTATTATTTTGATTATTACAAATATTTTTCGTCAAGAAAAACCATTATATCATAAAAAAATGATACAAATCCACTTCAGTTGAGTGTTTAAAGAAAAAAAAGTAGAAATTTAAAAGTGACTCTTTTTAAAATTTTCCGGAAATCTACGGTTAAATGATATTTTTGATATACAGATTTGATCCATTAATTTAATTAATGCATTTATAATATTTGGATTTAAGCCACTTTTGGCAGTAAAATTTTTTCGGAATTGGAAAACGTCGGTTTTTATTATTTTGTAAAAGCTTTTGCATAATGCATATTTTTGATCAATTTATTGATTAATATTGATTTTATCTTAACTTTCTTTTTAAAGTAGATAATAACTAATGACATACAAATGACAAAAAAACCTGTTTTTATGTTTTAGGAATATGCAAAATAATATACATTGCACCTGCAATGGCGCAGCGACCAATGGTGCTGCAGGCATAGTAAACAGCTCAGACTTATTAGAAAGAAAAGTGCCTAATCACAATGGTGCAGGACTAGGTCAGCCGAACAAAAAGCCAGTTGTATCACTGACGCATTTACCCAAACGGCCACCGGTTGACATAGAGTTTAAGAACCTGGTCTATAATGTATTCGAAGGCAGAAAAAAAGGTATAATATTTTTATGTTAATTGAATATTCACTATATTCTAATTTGTAATAAAATTAGCTTATAAACATTACAAAATCAACATTGTATGAAACAAAAATATATCTATGTCCATTCATTTTCGTTAATTTATTTAATATTTATAATTAAATTATATAAATAATTCATATTTTAATAGTGACTGCTCATATTGTGGTCAAATCTTATTTATGTTAATGTATTTTCAATTATACATAAACCTTAAAATATTTTATCTATGTCTGACCTATATGTGTAAATACATTGAGTGGAAGCAAAATGATGTACGATTTTTAAGTACTTAAAATAATGAGTTTCCCTTGATAAATGGCATGCATGTTTGCTTGTCAGTGAAGAAGTTGAACAAAAAATATGGTTTAGTATTATTACTTTTTAATACCTTATTTATTTGCATTACTATATGTTAATAAATATATCCACCTTTTCAATATATGAATAATTTTAATTAATTAATTAATTTAATTGTTTCTTTTCTATATAATGTTTAAAAGAATTTAATTCATTGTATTTTTCTTTTTTATTTAATTTAAGTATAATATCAGAATAAACATAAAAACAACTCATCATTCATTTAATAAGACAATTGGTTGTGTAAAGTGTTGGGTTGCAGTAGACTTTGTAGTAGGCTCTCCTGTTTTGGTTGGCGCAGCATGTGAATGACCCGGCAACTGAAAGAATCGATATAAATGTACGTGAAATTGTCGGTACATTTGGGCTCGAAAATGCACTTGAGCGCACAGTTTGAGAATCGCTAAACATGTTGTGGCAAATATCCAAATGGGGCCTTGATTATTAGGTCGTTGTTTTCCACTTACATCGTTCGTGATGTCATTAAGAAGAGGGAAGGTTTCAGCGAAAAAAAGGAATTAAGTTTACATTCGTACGATCAATATAAAAGACTATACTACAATAAGAGTTTCGTAAAATTCCATTATGTCAATTAATGAATAATTGCGAATGTATATGAATTAAAACACAAGTTGATTAAAATAGGAGAAATTAATAGGCAAACATAATTTAGAATTTAGTAAGTGAAAAGTTTTAATATAAACTGAACGAAATTCTATATCTTTAATTCTTAATCAAAAGGAGCTTCGTTAGTTTTTAAATTACATTCCATTTCACGGTAAATGAAGTTAGATTGAACTGAAATTATTAGTTATTTGAGACTGAAGAACAAGATTAAGGCTGTTAAAACATCGGGGTTGAAGGTCAAGCAATTTAATTAAACATTATGTTTTATTTTTGTTAGCAGATTTTTATCGTAACGAGGGGAAAAGATATAAAATACATAAAAGATATAAAATACATAAAACATATTGATGAGTTTCTGAATTGAAAAGTAATGCAAATTATATATGTATACCACAGTGGCGAGACTAACAATAGATACAATTTGTCTCACAAAAGGAAACACACGACTGAACATTGACAAACACAGTATAGTTTGTCGATTTTTGCGCAAGATGTCGAACATTTCTTTGCTGAAATGCTATGACTTTGCGCGAGAGATACTTTTAAGAAAAATATAGGGAATAATAAAATACACTGGCATCATTTTATGATTACATCTTTTCTATTTGAATAAATAATAGATGAATAATTTTTGATCAATAATATTGCATTTTTAAGATATTTTATTCATAAAATATCTGACAACTTCCTTGATTTCATTTTTTTATATATTTTATATTTGTATGTGAAGAAAACTATGAAGAAGAAAAATTATTTAATTGGTAGAGAATCTTCACAATGTTGCTTGCCAAAATTAGCTTAATTATTATTTTGTTTTCTGTTCAAGGATACAAAACTATTTTAAAATGCGTGAACGGAAAATTCAGATGTGGCGAGCTCACGGCTATTATGGGACCTTCTGGTGCTGGGAAAAGTACACTCATGAATGTCCTGGCCGGCTACAAGTATGTTTCATTATGCATATATGCACAAGCATTTGTTGAGAGTTTAATTGATGAACATATGACGTGTGATAGATTAATAAAGTAACTTTTTATTTAATTTTTGCAATAACTTTTTTAATTAAAAAAAAAGATTAAATTGTTTATAAAGTGAATTGAAATTTTGATTTAATAAATAATTGAAATGACCATATACATCTTGTTGAAAGCTTATAGAAATATTTAATTGTATATTTATGAAAAAATGTACGTTTACTTTAATATGATTTATAAAATGTAGATTACTAAATATAAAAATGTAAACGGTAGTATGAAAGTTAAAAAAGTTGCATAACTGTATTTTATTACAAGTTCTAACTATTTTTTTTCATACGTAACAAAGGTCAAACAGTCGTTACAAGTTTATATAGATTTTATGTCAATCGTCAAAAGTATAATTAACTTGCGCGTAAAGAATTTATGAATGTATCATTGAATTCTCCAAATTTCAAAATCATATATATATTATATTCGATACAAGTCATTTTATAAGAACAGTATTAATGACGAATAATTAATAATATTTAATTTATATATAAAATTGTCACAGAACGTCACATTTGAGCGGATCAGTGCTCATAAACGGGAAAGACCGAAATCTTCGAAAATTTCGAAAAATGTCTTGCTACATTATGCAAGATGACCGATTACTTCCGCGTTTGACTGTTTACGAAGCAATGATGGTATCAGCTAACTTAAAACTGGGAAAAGATATGAGTGCTGCACAAAAACAAGTTGTGGTAAGTTTAAGTTACAATTTTTTGACAATTAAAAGATCCAAATAATAAACATTTCTGATTGAACAATTTAATAATAATTTATATTTAATTACAGATCGAAGAAATTATAGAAACTATGGGTTTAAGTGATGCAAGTAAAACGCAGACGCATTGTCTGAGTGGTGGGCAACGGAAGAGGTTATCTATTGCACTGGAGCTCGTGAATAATCCTCCAGTGATGTTTTTTGATGAGCCAACGTCCGGTCTGGATAGCTCTTCCTGTTTTCAAACTTTGAGCTTACTTAAATCTTTGAGCAGAGGAGGTAGTTTTTATTGATAAAAATAAATCATTTTAGTTTGCGGATTAAAACGGAAATTGTTAATTTGAAATAATTTATTTTATAGGAAGAACCATTATATGCACTATTCATCAACCCAGTGCTAGACTATTTGAAATGTTTGACTATCTGTTCTTGTTGGTCGAGGGTCAGTGCATGTATCGAGGCGTAGTGTCAGGACTTGTACCTTTTTTATCGTCAATGGGGTTGCATTGTCCCAGTTATCACAATCCTGCTGACTATGGTACTTTTGTTTGTTTGCCATTTTATTATTCAACTTTTACATTATTTGTAAAATACATTTTCTGTTGTAATGATTGAAGTAAAAGTTATGACAAAGAAATAACTTTTCTTGCATTATATCTTTTGTGTAGTGATGGAAGTAGCTTCAGGCGAACATGGCGAGTGTGTTCATAAACTTGTTTTGGCGGTAAACAATGGTACGTGCGATAATTACCAACGACAACAACTTGCCATTACAAACGGTACACAGACAAATGGAACAAAACAATCGCCCAAGCAAACAACAACAGAAACGACCAATCTTATGCCAAACGGAGTGGCCAAGGCACCCGGTGGAAATGGGAATGCAAATGCTGTGATAAATATGCCCGTTTCGTGTACCACGTCTCTTTTGGATAGCGCGGAAAGCATAGAACAAAAAGTAGGCTTTCCGACTAATGGTTTAGTCCAATTTTGGATCCTTTTAAAAAGGACGTTCCTTTCACAAATGAGGGATATGGTAGGTATTTTTTGATTAGATTGGATAAAAGAACTAATCAAATTAAGTGTTTGTACAAAATAAAGTGAATTTACACTAATCTGAATTAAAAATGTTCAAGCTTGTAGACAACGTTTTTGTGTAGATAATACAAATGTAATTGGATGTAACAAATTTGTGTCACTGAGATTATTGAGCGTTCGCGAGTAGAAACTTTCTCTTTTACTTTACACGATAAGGGTATTTTATGAAGTACATCATAAGAAAATGTGAATATTTACGTACATTTTTTTGACTTATTTTTTATTTATAATATTATATCACTTCAAATTATCCAATTCTTACTGCAAAATTGGACGAAGTAATTTAACAAAATAATGTGACATTTTGTTAATTTATTAAAATTACAGTTTTTAGTGTTTAATATTTATGTACTTTTTAAGATAAATTAAAAAAGTTACAAGAAGAAGTTTCACACAAAAATAATCAGAAAACTGATGTTGCAAATATTGCCCCGATTGTGAATCCCCGTATATATATAATCTCTTGAAAATGTTAATCTGACTTATGAATGAGGTATATCGATGGATTTTTGTTAAGTTATTTACGTATTTTCTATTTCCAGACGTTAACAAGAGTACGATTAATATCGCATATAGTTGTTGGACTTCTTATTGGCTGTATTTATTATGACATCGGCAATGAGGCCTCGGAGGTCATTAGCAATGCCGGTTGTGTGTTCTTTACAGTCATGTTTCTTATGTTCACTGCTATGATGCCAACGATTCTAACGTGTAAGTTTCAGTAAATATAATAATGTTAATCATCTTAATATTTTAATAATAAGCTGCTAATTAATACTAAACAGCTAAATAAATAATAATAAATTAAACGTTCAATTATAATTTGTCTTACAATTTGTTTTCAGTTCCAATGGAAATGGCTGTATTTGTCCGGGAACATTTGAACTACTGGTATTCACTTAAGGCTTTTTACTTAGCAAGAACACTAATTGACTTACCATTTCAGGTAATTAAAAAGTTCAATTGAATCAAATTCCATTCAGTAGAAAGTAAATTGTTAACATAACTCGTTAACGTTTGCCTTTTTTTGTAGATTGTATACTCTCTAGCGTACACAACGATAGTTTACTTTATGACAAACCAACCAATGGAAACGCAGCGATATCTTATGTTTCTGAATATATGTATATTGATGTCACTTGTATCGCAATCAATTGGTTTTTTAATTGGAGCAGCGATGAGTCTGGAGGTAAGGAAACCAAGAAGATACAATGATTAAAAATAAAAAACATAAACAAATAGATTAAGAATATTAATAGAAATAATATGACTTTCAGAGTGGCGTTTTCATTGGTCCTGTAACATCAGTGCCGATAGTGCTTTTTTCCGGATTTTTCATTAACTTTGACGCCATTCCGGCGTACCTTAAGTTCTTATCATACGTGTCGTATTGCAGATACGGATTTGAAGGTGCAATGATCACCGTTTATGGGTACAATCGCGCCAAGCTAAAATGTTCCCAAGATTACTGCCATTATAAAAGCCCTCAGAAGTTCCTTGAACAAATGTCGATGGAGAAAGCCGTTTACTGGATTGATTCCGTAGCTCTGATCGGCTTCTTGATCGGCCTTAGGATCATCGCTTACTTCGTACTGAGGCTTAAATTACGCTCTCTGCGCTAAGCAATCATGTTCTTTTAAATGAAAAAAAGGGACAAATAAAGCTTAGACTGCAAGACTGACGAGTCAACGGATAGCGATTGAAATCAATTGACTCTGTTTTTTCACTTTCGTCAAAATTACTACTGAAAGCGATTTGTGCTTTTAAATTGAAGCATTTACTGAAAACAATATGTTACAAATCATAAATATTTCGTGTTATCCGTGGACGATGCAGACCATACAAATTCATTATTTCGAGCGTGGGTACTTACAAGTACACGTTCGAAATATAGTACATTAATCGCAAAAATATGTAAATTAATTGTACATAGAAAAACAAATCGAAACTTAATGAAAACGGGCTTTCCATCGGATTCCAAAATATGTTGGAGACCGGTCAATTTAAATAGGCATAGCAATAATTTTGTGGGTGTATTGTATTTAAGATGACATTTTGGCGTAGAAAAATGTTCAATTACAAGTTAACATCATTTCTAATACTAACAAGTTATACAAGTCTGCCAAGCAACCTTAACGATATTCATATTTTGAGATGATATACATGATAATTACAATATCTTTTCACTTATACTTTTATGTTTCCTTTACAAAATAAAATCATATGTGTTTTAAGTGTAATTTAAACACTTTTAGTTTTAGTTTTTACACAGTTTTCTTTTTGCTACCTTAAAGCTTTTTAGAAATTATTTAATGTTAACAACTAAAAGAGACTTTATTTTTTAAACGTTCAATATAACGAAAAGTATGATAACTGTTTAATGTAACATTTTTCTTCGTTGATTTTGAATTATCGTTTAAAATGTTCGACGAACTTTTTGTTGATAATAATCGACACACTGAATAATATTTAGTTTAGCTTTTGAGTAAAGAGAATTTAGCTACTTTGACATTTAGTTTGGTGAAACGATGTTTTTTTCGAACTGATGCAACTGAAAATTTAGGTTACTGTGTATAATAATCAAACGCATCCTCAGGAGGTCACATGGAAGGTCTAAGTGACACAAAGAGGTTCGTTGGAATTGTTTATACTTTAGTAAAAGTACTTTAGTAAAAGTACACCCCTCGTGTTTTTGCAGAATTAATGTTTAGAATAAAACATTGTCAATCCGAGAAAAAATAAAAGACGAAAAAAAGGGGAAAAATATTTAGAAATAAGAAAATTGCGCTTTTTTACGAATATTTCGTTTGATATCTATATTACATCTGTACTTCTCGGTTAAAATGATGACAGTTAGATGAGAGACAAGTGAAACATAAATGGTTAGAAACATGCGATACGTTTGAATTAATTGCCTTATATGATATCATTAAGCCATTGACGTCGGCTATTTCGTTCAGGGGAATGTTAACTTAATATAATGTAATTAATTCGATTATTCGACTATGTTCTCAAACATTTTATTCTACTTGATTAATATTTAATTTGTTTATATTTTGTGATATTTTTATTTAAACTGTTACACTGAAAAGCACGTTTTTAACTAATATTCACCATTTGAACACATCATTTTGTTTTATTAATAACAAATTATTTTTCAAACATTTAATAATACATTTTTATTTATTATTCACTTAGCAATGTTTGGACAAATATTAAAGAGTTTGATTTCAACTAAAATAATTAAAGATGTGTTTCAAATAGTTGTGAAAATTAGGTTTCTCCTTGTGAGCAAAATGTGAAACAACCAAATTGTTAATTGCTTTATTTCAAACAAATAAAGCTAATATTATTATCAAATAAGGGTCGAAAGAAAACTTATAGAATGAAATTCAGACGAGTTTTTTAACAATGAGTATACTCATTGTTTTTTTAGGTAAGAATTAGTTAATTCGTAATCGAGCAGTTTGAAAGATGAAAAAGAAATCTGGTACTTCTTCCATATGCATACATCTTTAGACAATTGTAATGCCATCCTATTGACTCGCTATGAAATTTTAGGAACGTTTTAAAAACGTCACATCCCTCCAAATGGTACTACGACTAACATTTTAAATCTCGTAAATTTCTTATTCAAACGAATTGTGTAAAAATATTAAAACTAAAAAAAAACAATT
The DNA here is from genome assembly GCA_022817425.1 of Gryon sp. ZL-2020. Lineage (NCBI taxonomy): Eukaryota > Metazoa > Arthropoda > Insecta > Hymenoptera > Scelionidae > Gryon > Gryon sp. ZL-2020. The sequence goes on along the minus strand of JABFPJ010001588.1, from coordinate 9,715 downwards.
TTAAACGAATTCAACTTAACATTACATAAGTCATTCTCAGTATTAAACAATTTGCATCTCTTTGCATTCAAATTATAATCGAGAAATTACTTTTTCTCCATTTTCTCAATCTCCTATACCGCATTTTGCAACTTAAACATTCATACGTAGATCTAATCCAATTATTAAATAAATAAATTCATTCATTCTTTTCGACCTAAATTGGCTGATTCGTAAAACCGGAAATGACAAAAAACCTGTTATTTTGAAAATGAAAGTAATCTTACGTTTCAAGTATTATTAGTAACTTTTGTTTTACATATCCAATTTGATTTGTACTATGATATTATATAAATACAAGTATCAATATAAATTACAATTATAATACAAATAATAATATAAAATGAAATACTGTAAAAAAGTCTACTACGGTTCAAACTTCTTACAAGATGTGAATAGAAACACACCTTTGCTTCAAGGAGAGCTCATATGTGACCAATCACTGGCTGCCTGAGCGATTTGCTTTTGCGTGCGAGTGCTGTAGTATGTATTATATACTATGCAAATATATTACTAAAACTTAGATAGTATAATTACGTCGTGTGTGTTGTACTTTGTACAATTCAATGATTAGTTACAAAAAAAAAAAAAAAAAATTGTTAAGCAAAGAGAAGTCTGTTCATAGCTCGTGCCGAGTACTTTAGCGTAATTGTCAGCATGTATTTGTTGAACGAATTGTAACGATTTGTAAAAATGATATTTCTATTGTGACATTATTTTTAATTATTACAAAAATATACGAAATGGCACAAAAATACTAGCAATACGACAAAAAACATAAAATTATGGTGCAATAAAAAATTGTACCATATTTTGTCATTGTACTTTTGGTTTGATATTTTGTTTTAATTTAGTACTTTTTACTCAATGAATGAAAAGGTATACAATTTTAATGAATTTAGTCAAACATTTTGTTTCGCGAAAATCAAAATGTCACAGTTGTGTAAATATGTTTGTAATGAATTAAATATGATGTCGTCAGGCAACTGTAATTTTAGAGTTTTAAAACAAAAAGTGAAAAAGATGAAAAAACACCACATATATATTGAAGAAGGGTGATACTCAATTGCGCCGGGTCCGATAATTTTGAGCGCAGTTACGCTGAATTGATATACAGTTGCGCTGAATTTTTTCGTTCAGTTTTTTAACGCACTTGCGCCGAATTTTAATTAATTGAAGTTCAGTTGCGCCGAAATTATTTTTAAATGCAATTTTACTTTTAAATTTTATGATTTTTAGAAAAAATAAAAAGAACTGCTACACATGTCAATCAATTTTTTTTTTATATTTTTGTTAATGTTGTTTTGTTTCATTAATCAAAGAAACTACTATGTACAATGCATAAAATACGCAAACATGTAAATAAAGTTTTATTTCAAAGATTAATAATTATTGTGAAATTATTATATATACAAATTTATTTTCGGCGCAACTGCTATAATTACATTTCGGCGCAACTGCGCTCCTTCTGAACGACAAATTATTTATCAGTTTTTAGGGGATCGGCGCAATTGAGCGCGCCCCTTGAAGAATATACACTTCTGAGTTTTTATACACAAAGAGAAAACGAAATAAAGTTTGCACATAAATGTAGAAATTGAATATTAACCATTTAGTAATATAAATAAATATAAACAAATATAGTAATACAATGTTTAATGCAATACACTGAAAGTTCATTATAAATGCATGGAAAAGATAAAGAGTTCATTAATTTGTTCAAGTTTGTATTTATTTTTTCGTTATTAAATTTATTACATTTATACATTTAATGTCAAACTTTTATTTCAATTTTTCTGTCAAATTTTGCAAATCTGCAATCAGACAGGCCTACATTTAGAAACACGTCGAAGTATCAATTATTATAGTATAGGTTTGTTCGATACAAAGACAACGAGGGGCTACTGTCATTATTATCTTACACGATGATACACAAACAAATATTTTTTCCGCTTTATTTCAATACAACGAGACCAAAATGAAATTATATTTCTTTTTTATACTTTTGAGATTGAAGTGAAACAATTAAATCTATGAAATATCATTTTTTTATTTGGTTGACATTTATAGTATAATTTAAATTAATGTAATTAACTTTGCCTATTGTCATTATTTAATCTTTCAAATCTACATTTCAATGATGACAATCGGCATAATGGAATTAATTTTTTAAGCTTATAATTTGTAAATATCAAAGCAATTTCTTATAAATGATTTTCTTTTTTATACACCTTAAATATAGTTTATATCTAATAACTGAAAATATAATTTCGACAGATAATCGGAATTTTTATATTATTTTAGTATTAATTAAACTTGAAATAAAAATCAAAATAGATTGTCAGATTTTAGGTAATTCGAGATATTTGTATTTCAAAAAAGGAGAAGTAACAAACTAAAACTTAGTTACTGCAAATAGACGATTATGTTCATCGACCAATCGCGAATCTCATGTACTAAGAATGTTATTCGACTTGCATTAGCCAATGTTTGTAAGTTCAATGTAAAAAAAGACGTACAAACTTTGTGTTGGCTCGTGGATGCTTGGTTCTTTATATTTTTATATTAAAAAATAAATCCAAAAAAATGACAATTATTGAGTGATTATTTTAAACACATGATCTACGATGTACTCCTAAAAATAACATTTAAAATCTTTTACAATACCTAGCACATTTTGAATTCTATTCTATTAATTTTTATTATATTTTAATTTGTTTAAAATAACTGTTTTTTATTCTGAAAATATGCAAATCTATTTCAATAGTTGTATTTGTTCCCATAGTATAATTACAATTTATTCCTTTCAAAAAAATATATAATGTTTATATGTTTTATATACTTATATTTTTTGCTTGTCCATATCACGTTTGTGTGATGGAAAATATAAATAATATATTATAAAAAACTGTATTAATAACCTCGAGATTTATTTCCATGAATGCGTAAATTGCTTTAAAGTGAACTAAATACTTTTGTTGAAAGTATTTGTATACAAATATATATTAAATAATCGTTTCTATTTGAGAGAATATTCATTTTCTTTAAAATATTTTATGCAAAACTCTCACACACGCTTCAATTCAATTCAATAATATCTAATATATGATAAACTTTTCTTATCTCGTTTCTTGATGTTTTATAACTGCATACAAATTGTTAAATTAATTTTTTGCTATCAAGTTCTCTTCATAATCAATAATATTTTCTTTAATATTTTCATTAAATTATAATTGTAAAATAATTAACATATAAAATACGATTTAAAATAATATTTGTAAGTAATATTTTTACTTAATTTAATCCAAACCATTTATTGTATATTTTAACTTATTTCAATCTTAACAAAATTTAAAGTAAGTAGTAAAGTTTCCAAGGTATTAATGTTATGTGTGAAAAAAATAATAATTTTTATTATTTTATTGTATTACGAATTGCAAAGATAAAAACGTTAAAGTTAATTTTAAAAAAATACTCAAAAAGTAAGGAAAATTTATACATAAAAAAAAATTTACATCACAAAATAAGGATTTCCCACTTTTTCAGGTCATTTTTGTTTAAGTGCATTGTTCTTTCGTGATCGAATATTTTCTTTACTTATTTTCTCAATCACCACGCTGGAAAATCGTAACTAATAAACGATTATTCCGTCGATGAGATCGACAGATATACGTCAAACGGGGCAATTCGGGTCACGGGTCAAGTTCTGCAGCTCTCTTTCTCTTACAATCCAACAATTCAAAACAAATGTGACAAGTCGTAAGAAAACGACAGAGACCGAGCCAAAGTGTACAAAAAATCGCACTTAAAGCCTGCTGGTCTTGCGCATGCGCTGTGATGGTTTATGTTATCTTCCATCCATACAGAGGTTTGTATGAATCCGCGCTGTTGCTGCCAATGAAGTGGATTACTTGTCGCTGAAGAAGGGAAGGGGGGCAGTAAGACTTATCTCCGTCCCTGTTTGTTGCATTTGGCGTCGGCGAGAAACAAGGAGCCCGCGAGCGTACAACGAAATAAAGTCAACTGCTCGAGTGGATAACTGTGGAGTTGTCAGTGCGCGCTCGACTTTTGCTCCGGCTGGGTCTGTCTTGCACCTCTGTTGACAGTCGCACCGGAAGTAACCGCCAGTTCCGGGGGCCCAAAAGTCAGTCATTCAAAGTCAATTATTCAACCAAAATTAGAAAATAGGACCAAACAATAAGCAACAAAACCGAGTGACTACGTGAACGGAATCCCTTTCACGTGAGTAGACCCAACAGCGGTCAAGTTGAACCTCTTTCTTTCAATTGCGAAAGTCAAGATCTCCGCGTTCTACAAAATCAAAACACTCGCTTATGCTCCAAAAGTGTGAATCATGCAGTTGACGTTTTTGAATTTCATTGGGTTCAATCTATTAATTAGTGTTTGATTTGAGATGAAAAATGTTTGGTGTTTTTTGGCATTGAGAGAAACTTTTAAGTATCGTAATATATTTACTCGTTTGAGCAGTTTTTACAAATGAAATTATGCGACATAACCTTCATTGCTAAACAATAAAGTCCGCGTTCTATAAGGCTCTACTGGTTCTGTTCGTGCGCAAATAGAGTAGACAACAGCTGATTAGGGCCAGCAAGTTGACAGAAGTTTCAATTGTTGTTGTCAGTTATTTGGGATTTAATTGTTATTGTAGTTAATAATTAAGGCAGTTAATTTTTAACTAAATGTAGTAATTAAATTTAGATTATTTTTAGATTTATTTTTAACTTATATTCAAATTTACTTCTTAATATTTAGTTTAAATTTAGATTATCACGTTATAAATGATATTATTTTTATTTGTATTCAAAATGTACTCGGTTTTTGATATTTGAATTAATTAAATAAATTATAATCACACAATCCGAATTATCATTTATATTTATATATAATATTTTTTATCTACATAATTTATTTTACGCGTTTGATAAATGCCTGAGAATGATTAAGATCGGATCATTTAACATTGCAAACAGCTAGAAATATGTTTTATTGATACAAAGTTCATGAGATATGCAATTCCATGTATCGAAACTTTTTATTTCCTTTCGTTTCATGCCGTCCTGCTTTTTTTTTTGTTCTTTGCAAATCAGTGCTTTTGAATTTCAGTGATAAGCACTGACCATGAATGTAAAAGTAGATGATGTCAAATAATAATAAACATTACTAACGAGATTTTAGTGCTAAAGTACAGACAATTGTTGATTGATTTGATATTTCAAATCTGAAAGTATAGAAATCTTCTTTATATATAAATATAGTGAAATTGATATGTATTACGGTGTTCTTTTACTTATGTAAGTCAATTATAATGGATAAGATAAATCCCCACGATAAGATTTAGCAGTTTAAATAACTTCTTAAGATGAACATCTTATTGGTATCTTATAATTATCATTGATTATGATGTAAGTGAATCTTTAAGTTATGCAAATTTCGGCAAAAAAATTAATAGTTTTGATATTCGGGGTATTTATAGTAATTTTAGTAAAATTATAAATAGTATTAACGATCTTTTTTAATAAATTATTGTTACTTTACTTTTTTATGAGAAAAAACTTGTGCACAAATTTGCATGTTTGAATGTTAAATTTAAATTGAATAACAAATCACGTATTGCTAACTTACATACAAAATATTAACTTTGAAATATTTTTTATGTAAATTCAACATTTACGACATTTTATTTGAAACTATTTTATTAAAACTTGTAATTCAAAATAAAACTTTACTTTCAAGGAAATAATTTCTGAGAAAAGATATATTGAATGGAAAAATGTTGATAAAAAAAATTATGTCAATTAATAATATAAATATACTAAAAGAAATGTCAAAATGAATAAACTTTTCTTTCGTGTTGAAAATGACTATTTGCAGCCAACTTTATGGTAACACTTTTTATATTAGCATTTAACATTTGCAAAACAACTGGAGCAGAAGCATCATTAATATTATTAAATATATACTATATAATCTTCTGTGGAAATTAATAAAAACTTAATTCAATTCAGAGTCACAGAAATAATAAAAAAACCCTGTTTAGAACTTTATTTAATTCAAGAGCACAGCAAAACACAGTTATCTAATATTTTTTTTGCATTTGTGATAAAAGTTCAAAAAAAAAAAAAAAAAAAAAAAATAACCCGTGAACTTTTTAGCGTTTTTTTCTCGCGAAGTTGTTGTGCGAGGCATTGATATCGCATAGAATACAAGATTTTCGATTGATCAATCGCGCGGATAAATATTTTCTGTTATCATCTTTTTTATTATTTACACGGCATTAAACAGGTCCAAAATCATGAGCACAATCAATGAGATAAAATAATATAAAAAGACACAAACTAAATTGAGAAACAAAAAACAAATGAAAAAGTTGAGCAAAAAAGCGGATTCCAATTACCGACAACGATAAATGGACTTTCAATTGCTCGAAAGTCGCGGGTGAAGGTGTTTTGTAGTAAAAGTGTGCAGTATTTATTACATCATCGAATGTCTAATTTGCAAATTATGCCTATAATTTGTAGCACAAAATTGCGTCATTTCATTTTATCCAGTCATTGAGGGTGTTTTTAATCTTTTGAAAATCAAAGTCTGTGAATTTGAATTTCCTTTACTTATACCTTTATAAACAGAAAACAATTTTTTAGACTCAAAAATAAAAAAAAAAAAAAAAAAAATAAAAATAATCAAATCATCAAGTACTTTTTTGCCCTGATGAAATAGTATATTTTGTACCGAGGGAGATAAAATTGTAAATTCTTTTTCGAGAGCGAAGTTTACATCTGACGTTTGTCATCGCAAGAGAAAAAGAATTTATGTTTATTTCCCATGGTGCAAACTATATTTTACGTCACAAGGGTGCCGTAAAGTATGCACCTCGGGAAACAGTGCCCTTGGTACATAATGTACTATAGAACCAAGAATATTTTACTTGAGTTTAAAAAAGAAATACTTGATTCAAGATAAGATTATGTTTAGTACAATTTCTTGACTTTTTTTGATTTGCTTAATTGATAAAATTTAAATTTCAGGTTTACAATCATTTGTTTATTTCGATGATTGCTTGATGCCAAATCCTGACTGATAAAACAAAGCAACGACAATGATAGAGAACAATTTACATAATGGACAAGCAGCATTGCTTGGCAATGGCGTCAATGGGTAAGTTGTCAATTGAAACATAGCATGTATAGACTAATTTAGCAAATTATGATGATTTAAATAAATAAAACAACGAAATTTAATATTTTATTATCTTTCAAAACATTATTTTTCTTTACACTCAAAAAAAAAAAAAAAAAAAAAAAAGAAATAAGAAACTGTCAGAACATAGCAAGTAGAAATAGTTTGAATAAAACAAAGTAATTTTTGCCGGACTTTTAAGTTATACTAATTTGACATTTGACAAAAACTAACCTTCTTCGGCAAATTTGATATTGTACCACGGTAAAAACTGCTTGACTGATCAAGTTGTAATTACTTGAAGTAGGTTGCCTGTCAATTCAAGCTAAAATTGTCAAAATGTCAAGCAGTTTTTCATTTCTTTTTTTTGAGTGTAATCTATTAATTATCTTTTATTTTTATTTTACTGCTAAGTGTTAGTGTATACATTAATATTAGCATTAGTCCTTAGCAAGGCTTCATTTATGTGTTTATTTCACATTTACAAAAGAAAGCGTGTGGCTACTCAATTTGTTACACTTTTAGTTTAACGTATACCTACATACACTAGTACATCTTTGTTTACAGTACAACGAAAGAACGATGGCAATATATTTGTCTTATTTATTAATTATGTGAACTTCTTGACTTAGGTCAAACGGAAAGATTTATCTATGTGCAAGAACAACGAAAGCTCAGCAATAACAGCACGCATATATGCATATTTGATTAAATTTAATATCGACTGTGTGTAAAAACACAAATATCAAGTAACCCAATTAACATATTACAATTATCTAAATAAACAACTCGTTTAAGCAACTTTTAATGGCTAATGAGTTATTCAGTGTCAATGATTGTTTCTTGAAATATAATGGAAAATAGAAAAAAGAGCAATAAATACTAATAATCATTGTAATTTTTTAACAATCATATTATAATTGTTTAACTTTTTTCATTTCACATAATTATATTTTTGCTTTTCGTTTTAGCTTGTTGTTGAATCATTATTATTTTGCAAAAGGACAGTCTATGAAAGGAATCGTTGTCTATGAAGATAAAAAAAGTTATTGGCTGCATATACAACCCGAGATAATTCGTGACAAAATTATTAACGCGGTCATATCAATCGCGACAACATAATTTTCTTGCGACAACACGACTTGTTCTTAAGTCTAGTCGTCTGGATGACCTTGACCACAGTTGCCGATCATGTTTATTCGCGCAATCGTTAAATTCAAATTTAACTGCACGTGGATTTTAAAGAATAAAATTTATGTAATTAGGTTTATTGAAAAATGTGTCTATTCAACAGATTCGATCGTATAGTAAAATATACGCAAAGAAACAATCCGGTTTTAAGAATTTATCAACAGATAAATATAGTTAAAGTTAATTAAGAATTGACGGTTATATATATTATGAAAATTACTACCTTTATAATACTAACAAGCATCGAAGTCGCCAAGTTTATGACTTTTGCATTTATTTAATACTATTGTTATAGGCTTGATAAAATTATATTCCAGTGATGATTTCATCATTTTTCATAATGATTTTTATTATAAGTAGATATATGATGAATTAAAAAAATTGTTATTAATCTTGAGTAATAGATAAAATATCACAGAAAAATTACTTTCTTGAAGTGGTTACTTTTAATGTATAATTTATAAGATGTGTCGCACTTATTGCTTACTTATTAGTTATAATTTAAATTATAATTATTTACTTGTTTTATAAACAAATAATTAAATGTATAAATGTGGAAGTAATAATGTTTTATTTTTTATTAATTTTTTAAACAAAAATAATTGGTAAGCATTATAATTTACAATTTATCTCAGAATTAACATTAACTTCACTTAGAAAGGTTTTTAGAAAAAGAATGAATAAAAAGAGTTTGCCAATGCATTAGAAAAGAAGTATGAAAGAACATATATAGTAATTACAGCAGAATATCGCGATGAAAAAAGAAAATAGAATTTTCACTTTGATTATGTAACATGTCCAGAATCGATCAATCTTATACATTCAATGAACCAATGTTGATTGATTAAAACTGAACTAAAAAGTCCGTAGAAGACGTAATTTTACCATTTTATGTTTTAGAAAATTAAACATGTTTTTAATGAATACAAAAGTTGTGTTTTAAAATAATTAAATTTCAATACAACTAATAAGTGTGTTATAATTATCATTAAGTTTTTATTTGTTTAAATACTTAAGATTAGTAATAAACAAACAATTATGCATATCGATAATGTCGCCACCTTCTTCTTTTTCATATATATAAATCATTACACAAAGACTGCCTGACTTAATAACTTTTACTTGATAATTTATGATAATTAACATTCTCTTTATTGAGTGAATTATTAATGAAAGTGAATTCAACATTCATATACCTAAAGAAATAGTTTAATAAAATTCTATTTACTATTGAAGTAGTAAAAGTTAAAATTACATTGCATAAATGTTTACATCGCATGTTTTTTTA
>JABFPJ010001587.1:0-24548 GCA_022817425.1 Gryon sp. ZL-2020 | reverse complement strand
CTTCGTGGAAAAAGTAGAGGCGTTCTCACTCGTGAGCATGGCAACACTCGCTTCGCTCGTGTTGCCATCTCACTCGTGAGAACAAGCCTCTACTTTTCCCACTCAGTGAAGTAATATACTATTTATATTGTATATTAAATGTACATATTTATATTCTTTTTTTAAAAAACACGCATTTATTTAAATAATAAAAGGTTGTACTATCATTTCGATATTAAACTAATAACATTCTCATGATATAATAGTTGATCGTTAATTAATATTACAATAAATCAAGTTTTTTTTTATTCCAAAATTTTATTATAAAAATGTAAAATAATTGTACAATAATCACTCGATTATAAACTATGTTTATTACGAAGTAGTTACATGCTTTATTTTATGATTACATTTTTACACATTATCATATATACAAGTATCGATTATATTCGAAAGATTACAAATGTTTAGCAATTAAGCAAGACTTATAACATATAAATTTAATAGCGTTATAAAATTTTGATTTGAAAATGCAAACGCGATGAAGCATGTCGTTATAATAACATAAATTGTCATTTTAATTTACTATATTATTAATTAAAATCATTTTTGAGCATCTTTATATTTACACAACAATGTTATTGCATGAAAATAACATCATTGTTAAATGATTTAAATTGCTATGATCTTAATGTAAATTCTATAAGAAATACTTTTACTTCAGTCATTATATGAAAATTTTATACACATGCAATGTCGTTATTTAATTAAATAAATGTTGATGTTAAATAATAAATAAACGTGAAAAATGAAAATGAATAATTTCTGAATGAAATGGTCATTAGATAATGAAATAGAAATATAACTGTTTTTCTTTTTGAGCAGCTGCGCAAAGTTCTTTTTTGTCTTTAAAATAAGTCAATAAAAACGATACGCATAATTGATCATTAATAAAGTAACGGTGGGTTAGATTTTTAGACTATAAAATAATAGAATTCAATACATCATTCCAGCATGTGCTCGTTTGAAAAATACATTCGGATTTGACGATACAGTTGTGTGTAAATTTCCTATGTCATCAGAACGTAGATACATTGTCGGTGGTAAAACATAAGTTTCAACTGGCCCATGTATGTCTGAAAAATAATGCAAAATAATTAGAAAAATATAATACAAATTCAAAAGTCAAATTCTAAAGTTAAATTCAATGAAGATGAGCGGATCTGGGAAGTACAAACAAAAGTGTTTAAGTAGCGTAAATGGACAATAAAATGTAGCGGAGCCAAAAGCATTATGTGAAAGTGCCCATAGATAAGTTGAATCGGTGTAATTATACTGGACTTGTATAAATGTATATACGTTACATCTACACTGCCGCATACACTTATGGGTTACCACGTTATATCCTAAAAAATGTACATAACTTTATGCTTCGTGGAGCTCAACACCCAAGTTCACAAGACCATTGTTATATCTATCTAAATATTACGCCCACTAATTTCCTCGTTGTGTCTTTATATATTTTACCTTTTTTATTAGTCGGCGAACAAATATTAATTTGCATGTCTCTGTTAAATGTTTAACTTTCGAATTAATTCAAACAATAAACTGATTATTTAATAATAATTTAAACTTCTGAGCAAAACAAATACAAATAAATTAAAACCGTGTAATTGAACGGAAAAAAGTAGAAATGTATAATATCATAAGGAAACGCATTTGGAAAGCAATTCCGTTTATGATATCTAGACTTTTGTATATTATTTTTCCTTTGATTTCAAATGAAAGTGGAAATTACTTTTCTCTGAGTAACAATTTGAGCGATCTCAATGATTTTATAGACCTATTAACCGATTGAATTTCATTGACTTTCAATTTACGAGAATTATTTCCCAAATATGTAACATCTTGAATAACAATCATTTAACAGTAAAAAGAAATTTTAAGCTCTGTAACATTTCTCTTCTTTACCTAATCTCGTCATTAAGTATTTATCATCATACTATAAAATAGATGTTATAGAAATAATAAGAAAGTTATACTTCTAAGTTCAAAGTTGACTTTTATGAACTTTTACATTTTTCAAAGATTTAAAGATTAACCACTTTGTACTTCGATTTGTAATTTGTCCATTTTGAATTTTTGATTTAATCTAAAGAAATATGACTTTTTAAAATTAGTTTTAAGAGTTATATCACTAATGAGACATTAGTACTAACCAGCATTGTGACAGTGAATTTTGCTCTTAATGGATGCCTCGCCCGGTTTGTAGTGAAAGAATGAAGGTGAATAACCACTTCCGGGGAGGGAGCTGAATCTGTCGTCGTGATCGTGGATTGTCTGTGTGGGATCGTTGATATGCTCGCGGCCCAACGCCGCGAGCTGTCGTCCCTTTGGCAGAAACATCGTTAGAAACACGAGAATCGATGTTATTAGAAGACCGTAGGCAAGCCAAGCCTCTCGGTCCTTTTCCGACGCAGCCATTGATCCGATGCAACTCGATATCCATACAGGAAGAGATACACTTACAGCCACACCGATAAACGCCGCTTCGCGATGATTATCACGTACTCCTCGGGCTCGTACAGCTAAACATGTAACTGCCAACAGTAACATTCCTGGATACCTACATTTCAAAATCACCATTATTATCATTATTATTAGCATTCAGATAATTTCGCAAGAATTTCAAACGCGTGCAAATTTATCATTTGAAGATGAGATAAATGAATCAATGATTGCATTAATTGACTTGAATCGTGCAAATTATTTTTTATATTTTATTTTGACTTGTCAATTGAACTTTTTTGAACATTTGTCATTGTTAAACAAAATGTTTTATATTTTGTACAACTATCTAGTAGAGAACATAAAATTCATTTCAATAATTGATTTTTGTATTTGTATTTTGTATTTTGTTATTAATTATAAACAATTGTTACAAATAGTTCAGTTCAAAGTTCAAATAGTTCAATTATCATTTTCTCACAACTGTTTATATATTTTATCGTAGAATTAATATTAGTTATATGACTTGTTAATTAAAGTTTATTACTAAAATACTTTTTAGTTAATTACTAATTGTACTTGTTTTAATTGATTTTTTTAGCAAAATTACCCTAAAGATGCAACTGTTTGGCCCAGCGGTGTTTTGCAGCAAGAAAAAGCGAGTGAATTTCGATCCGGGCTTTGAATTTGAATGACCGCAGGTGGTTTACCGAAGAACCATTGACCAACAATCGCAACTTGCACCAGAACTGCAAACACCAGAACCAGAGCCTGCAATTAAATCGATCATTAATTCAATCAGTTTTCTAAAATTAAAATTTAAACATTAGTGATCTTTAAAATATTTAATTAATGATAGTTCAATAATAATTAGACTTTTTAATAGCTTTTTTTTAATTTCTAATTTGTTTAAAAATGCATTATAGTATATAAATATAAAAGTAAAAAAAATAAAATTTTACTTATACGACTTATTAATCAAATTTAATTAATAAAATGCTTTTTACACTTTTATATAAGAAATATTAGAAATGAAAATATTAAAAATATAAATGTGTAAATGTTCAATTGACAAGCTTAATAATAATTGATTTACAAAAATGAAAGTTTGTAGAAACTTAACATACTTGATATGGTGCAGGTAGATATACGCCGCTGTTGAGTGATAGCAGGAACACACATTTAACAAGAAGCGCGGCAAAAACGAGAGCCGCCGGTAGGCCAACAAGTCTAAATGCCGCGCAAGATAATGGATTAGCCGTGAGTGAGGCTGCGGCGGATAATCCCGCGAGCAGAAAAAGGCCCAAAAGTAGAGCTTGACCCAGGAACAAGTGTCGTCGACTTGGCGCTGCTGCTCTTGCCTGTGAAAAACATTAAACAACCAACTTTTATTATCCATTAAATTAATTACGAATTTAAATTCTCTTTATTGTTTTTCTTATTTCTTTATTTTGCTTTTCTTTATTTATTCTTTATCTTTATTTTACAGAATCAACCAGAAGATTAAGTTAAAAATATTAAGGTAATTCAGCTATGAAAGAGCAAAAAAGATAGAGCTAATGATGACTCCATTAGAGGAAAAGAGAAGCAACGAATTCGACTAAAGAATTATCTTAAGGTGATTCTTCACTCAAATTCTATGTTTCTCTTTTCCACTAATGAATTCACCATTAGCTCTATCCTTTTTGCATAAAGCTGAAGAATCACCTTAACGAACAGAAATGGATTTGTTAAAAAAAGTGCAGTATTGAAAAAAAATGTTTTAATGGACTATAATTAAGACTCGGTATAATGCAGTAAAGAAATTTTCAGAGGTGAAAATAGCCGGCGGTGATCGGAGTTTCTCAGCGTGCCTTAACGCTTGCTGACCCTAACGCTGTCAGTAATCAAAAGTTGGAATAACAGCTGGCAACATGCAAACTAGGTCTAGGTTTCCTAGCGAAATCATTCAAGTAGGAAATTATTGGAGCTTGTCAAAGAGATGGCGAGTGAGATGATGCCTGCATCTTCGGATCTAATGAATAGAAAGGTGGCGATGGTAATCTGGACCTTCACTAAGCTCTACTTAACTGCGACAATTATGATCGAAAAGGCAAAGATGTGAGCTCTGAGATTTGTCTTGGCGGTTTAATTTAATTTCTCGCATGCATACGATTCGACATCATTTCCAAACGACTAAGCTCGCCTTCGGATGGCTGATGCCATTTATTGGCACATGCTTGCGATAATGATCGGAGCTGAACTGAGGATCTTTAATTCCACTGTCCACGCATTATACTTTGGATTATGATTATGCTAATGGAAGAAAAAGTTGCTTAATGTTATGTTACAGTTACACTTCGAACTTTCCCTGCTCTGGATTAAACCATTTTCTTTCTTGCAATGTTACCTCATATGTTTAGACTTTTGTCTCTGCTCGGATTGTTTGCATGACTTGCACACTTTTTAACCATTTTATTTATTTAATGTAATGGAAATCAATTTTAATTTTCCTATGATAGGAAACAGTTCAAAGATCATTAAAAAGTAAAAAAAATCACTAAATCATTAAAAAAATCATTAAAAAAAGTTAACATTTTTTTTTATTTGCCTTTCAATAAAGGCTACACATTTTTTTAAAGACAAATTAATATACTAGTTTTACAAATTATTTTTTAAAACAATACTTTTATAATATTATTTTAATGCCTTTTTTCTTTTCTTTTCCTAAGTCGTAAACATTTTTACCTAGCGAAGTAAAGAAGACGAATATGCATAATAAAAAACGACGCATATGTAAATCCTTATTTCTCCTTTTGCACAAGGAAATGATAGTGATGGTCTGTGATTCTCAGCTTAATTTTCACTGAACAAGCACAAAACGTGATAGATCTAATAGCAGTGGTAAACTCGAATATTTATGATTATTTGCACTTCAACTTGAATGCAAATATCTACTTTTGCAGTCCTGTTTTTGTAGATTAATATTAAGTTATTTAATTACAGACGATAATATTTAATTTAGTTGTGATTAGATTATCAATTTGTTTATCGCAAATTATAGAACAACATAACTTATACTAATCTCTATAAAATAAGGAAGATCAATTACTTAATATGTACATAACTACGTACCGTAATTATTGATTGATAATTATTCTTAGATATGTAATAACATTACCACGTATAAGAATTATATACATGTTATGCTTGTTACGTTTATTATTTCATTTATTACATATAAAATAAATGAGGAAATGTACTATGTAATTAAATAATAATAGCTCGACGACTGTCTTACTCTTTTTTCATTTTACTGTGACAATTGCAATTCTATTCTTTAAGAGGACAAATGAAAATAAAATACGTAATAATCTTTTGTCCACATTTAGTCATTCATTTTAATAAAAAAATGTTTTCATGGTAACTGGAAACTCATTTATTTATTATTGCAAAAATATAATTCAATGTGCAAAAAGCCCTAACGAATGAAAATATATTTCTGAAATATATGCAAAATACATTCTGAAAAAATGTAAAATATATTTCTGAAATATATTTGTCAAAATATAAGTAAAAATTCATTTGCAAAATATATGCAAAAATATATTTAAATATACAAATTATATTTAAAATATATTGTCAAATATATTTCAGCGGCAAAAAGTTATATATTTTGACTAACATTTATATATATAATACAAATAATATATAAGATTATATATAATATATATTTTAGATATATCTGTGGTTAAAAGGCAAAAACAGGTAACTCCATTTCATTTTCGTCAACAAATTTGAGTTTAAATGTATTAAATATCGATTTAGGAGTTTTGAAAAAGTATATGTTTTTGTAAATTACTATTTTTTGACGTATTCGAAAGACATTCCTCAGATGGATTTGATGTAATTATAAGCATAAATTCAAAATTAAGCTACATATTGAAAAAATACAAAAAATGGAGTTACCTGTTTTTGCCTTTTAGCCACAGATATATATATAATAGTATATTTTGCCCGTACGGGATATCTTATATTTATTTCTATTCATAAATATATATTTATTTATATTAATATTAATATTTGTATTAATAAATATTAATTGATTAAATGTTACTAACATGCAATTTTCGAACCTTAAAGAGGATGAAAACTTCAAAAGCAGCCATGAGAAGCATCGCAGCGGCGCTGAGTGCCGCAAGCGGAAGTGCCCAGGGTTGCTGTCGAAAGAGCGGCAGCGTGAGTAAACCCACGTGAGGATCATCACCAATGTACACCGGTCGACCCGGATGACCCGAGTAGCCCGGACTGCGGTAGATGGACAAGGTGCGATTGGGCGCCGGCACGCTCACCACACTCGCCACACTTGCCACTTCGTTCTTATCGGACAGTCCTGGCACCACGAAAAATTCCGTCGACAATTCGGCGCGATAACGCGGATAAACCATCCGTTGAAAGTCCGCCCGGGGAGCGGACTCTTGGCGGGGCGATTGGTGTTCTTGCTGATGAGGCTGCTGGTGACTTTGAGTCCGCTGATAATCATTGCCGGCAGCTTCGAACCACGTGGACGTCGCTCCCGACGACGTCGCTGCCGATAATATTATCGGACTCAGTCGCATTTTGAATTAAATAAATATTTTTTTTTGTTGATTCAAGTTGATCGGAGATTTTTGCAAATATCACCGAAAACGATGCTTACGCCAATGCATTTTTTACATTCGCCAGAGTTAACTGCAAAGAAATGAAATTTTTATTTTAAGATAGTTGATTTAGCTGTTTATTTCAGTTACTGTATTTAGTTAATTCACTTAGGAACTTTAGTTAATCATTTTAAGTAATTCATTTAGATAATTACTTTATTTAGTTAATTTAGTTAGTTAATTATTAATTTAGTTAGTAACTTTAGTTAATCAATTTACGTAATTAAATTAGATAGTTAATTGACTTAGTAAATTTAGTTAGTTACTTTATTTAGTGAATTTAGTTAGTTAGTTTAGTTAGTTAATTCAAGTAGTTTATTTAGTTAGTTACTTCACTTAGTGAATTTAGTTAATTAGTTTAGTTAGTTAATTCAAGTAGTTAATTTAGTTAGTTACTTCACTTAGTGAATTTAGTTAGTTAGTTTAGTTAGCTAGTTTAGTTAGTTAGTTTAGTTAGTTACATTACTTAGTTAATTCAGTTAGTAACTTTAGTTAATCAATTTACGTAATTAATTTAGTTAGTTACTTTACTTAGTTAATTCAGTTAGTATATTTAGTTAATTAATCCAATTAGTTAATTTAGTTACTCACTTCAGTTAGTTAGTTTAAACTTAAATATTCAAAAGCAATAAAACTTAGACTTAACATACATTTTCATATTCAACACTTAATTAATCTCAATTAAAATAATTCATCCACACACTTATTACTTAATTGATATAATTAATTAAATGTTCTTCAAATTGATTGAATATTCATTTATAATTTTATTCATTTTTATGTTAATCATGCTAAATCACTCAGACAAATTACGAAACGTATAATAAATAGTGACGACTGAAACTAACACCATTTGTGCAAACATTTGTTCAAAGACAGTTTCAATAGATTAGCTTTTTTTCAAGATCTGTGCAAATAAAGCCTATTCACGTCAACCTTTAAGAAAAATAGCGTTTTAGAAACCACAATGTGTATGATGAAAGTGTTATGCACGTTAATAATTATAATAGTAACACCATTATATATTAGAAAATAGAACTTTCGAATTTTGTACAATGTCATTTTCTACAAAACTCAAAAATCTATTTTTCCATTTTTTTTATTTTTTGTATTTTCAAGACAAATTTATCCCATTTTGGAGCAAAGTCTTTGGAGCAAATTTGGAGTAAATATATTTATGTTTTGTATCTTTTATTGCACTTTTGAGTTAAGTAAATGATATAAATAAAAAAAACTTACCGTATTTAAATGTATGTAATGAATATTATATAAAATGACGAAAAAATTGCAAAATTATATTTATCACAGAAACGTTTAACGAAAAGTAGTTGGTCGCATGCATTAAAACGACGATATTCACGCTCGAGAGTCGCGCTCTGACTGGCACTACCGACTAAAGCACAACTACGTTTCGCCTCGGTATTCTGAGTTTCGATAACTAGCGCGCTGAAGCAAAATCAGCATCAGTTTTCTCCAATAAAAATAACCAACTCAGGCATAATTAAGTTGTGACAAACAACACTTTATTATTGCATTTTGCATTTCCAGTCTCAAAATGAATTAATTTTTGTTCGTTAAAAAAAGTAAACTTTGCGTTTAATTAAGTAATATTTAGTTTTTGACATAAAACTTTTAAGAATTTTAAGAGTTTAAGAATGTCTTTTATGAAACATGTTTTCTTTTAATTTTTTTTGCAAAAAAATATGATTTTATTGCAATTAAATTGATTAACTTGATTGGTTTGTTGATTAAACACTAATTGTTTTAAACTATTACATTTTAAAAAAATTTATATGAATTTGTATGAAAAAGTTTGAGAATGAAAAGGAACGAAAAAATATTTGTTCTTCACGTTATGACGACCCTATGGTCCTTATAAAAGTATTGTAAGTATGTACACTGTCTGGCAAAAGTTTTTCAAGTGACTGAAAAAGACATCGCGAAGATATCACAATTGTTTCTTTAATTTGGTCGATTTTTAAGTTTAGTTTCAATATCATATTTAATAATATTAATTCTATTCATTGAATTTCAATGTAATAAAAACTATTTCAATTAAAATGACTTATAAAGTCATTATAGAAATAAATAAAAAAATCATTTCTATTTTTTCAACAGTTAATTATTTTTACATTAATTTTAGTTTTTATAAATGATTTTTCTAAAGTAAAATTCTAAAATAGAATTAAAAAATAAATTCCTGATTAAAAAGAAATTTGAAACTGGAAAAAATGATTTTAACTTATTATAAGAAATAAAAGATTCCACAAAATAAAGTTAGAAAACACATATGTAATTTGATGCTGAAACCAACGTCGAAGACAAACTCATATTTCATAATATGACTTCAATTATCCATAATATGAATAACATATTTGATAAATATCATTACAAGTATGTAATTATTTGAAGACGAACATAATTGCAGTATCGCTTCAGACGAAGCGAAATTTGCTTATAATTTTGTGGTCAGAAACCTTACAAAAATCATGCTCTCGCCCTTAAACAGAGCCTTTTTTTTTCGTCAGTTTTAGTTAGTCGAAAACCGGTTACGTTTTAACTCGACTCCATCTATCTCAGATTGCAGTTTTGTCTTTTTCGTTGTATCTTCTTTAAATAATCTGAGCCGTTGATTTTTGATAGAATTTTTTTTCTTCAAACTTTTTATATCTCATAATAATTTCAAATCAAAAATCCTAAAACAAAGAAGAAATAATAAAAATTAATATTTAATTATAAAATTATATATTTTCCTTGCTGCAAAAAAAAATTAATTTCATAAAGTTTATGAATGAACAAATGTACAAATAAAAGAATTGATTTGAAAATAAGCTTTTCTTCTGATAAAAAGTTGTTTGTTGAACCAAAATGGAGTTGGATGATTTTGTTTGAGTTGGAAAAAGATGAGTCTGTGGTGTCGTATTTGAGAATCGTAAAAATGCAAATCGTTTGTCCGGTTCTTGAGACACAAAGAGAAATGCGAAGAAGAATATTGAAAGAAGGAAAAAGACGGAAGATTGCAGTGAAGAGAGAGGTCGTTGAGCCGAGTAACCGATAATCGTTGCTACTCGAGCAAGAGAGTTCTGCCGGTCCTACTCCGGCTCGGTACAGCACATGCAAATTATAACGCCGAACTGGCAACGCCCACGTCTATTACCGATCCTTTTTATACTCCACAAAATATTCACAATTTTCTCCATCAAATCCTTTAATTACTCGCCTCCAAAGTACAAATATCGTGAATTATCGTCGATAAGAGGCCCCTTTGATTATAAATTCTTCAGCCCTGAAGCGGCAAATCATTTTGGCGATTATAAGAAAAACTAATTGAGATTCCTTGAATTACTTCTACATTTTTAATTAACTTGAAAATGATTAATCTTGGAGATTTTGATTAAAATAAATTTGGAAATTTTGATTTAAATAATTGCCTCGACCAATTGTTCTTGATTTAATGTTTACGTTGAATAAGGAACTTCTGTTTGAGATGTTCTGATTGAGTATAAAATGATTTATTTGTACAAACATACTTTCACATATCATAGCATGCCTTGAATCTATCATTTGCTATTTCCGAGATCCAATCGAATTTCTCATGAGAAACTTTGTGTTTTAATCATCAAGTAATCACTACTTCCCGATGATTGTAAAAATGCAACGAAAGCAATCATTCCAGCTGAAAGCAAAAATAAAATTACATTCTTGTGTATTCAAACAAATTTAAGTAATTTCAAATAGTTTTTTTCTCTTTTTGTTTTACACACAAAATGTATTTCATATTTATTATGAAAGAACAAATAAATGTAATAATGCAAAATATTTCAAACATTTCAATGATGACGATATAATAAAAGTGGAAAATTTAAATATCGCAGGTTGGCTCGAGAAAATATGATTTGCTGTTGCATATTCATGCAAAGCAACATTATTAAAGAACAAGTTTTTATTATCCACAGTCCAACAGGTTCGCATTAAGCATTGGCAGAAATTGATTTCAGCCGAATAAACAGTTGTTACGATGGAATCGCTTAGTATACACGACACAACGGTCCTCAACACAATTTTCGATCCGTTTCATTTTGAACAGGAATTCGAGCAAATTCAATTTGCCAATAAACAAGATGCAGGTATATAAGCATTATTTTTAAAAAAAGTAACAGAATCAGGATATTTTATATTTTTGATTCTGTAAAAACTAATATTTATTTGATTATTAATGTAAATATTTAAATGTGAATGAAATACAAAAAAAAACGAAATACCTTAAAATGAGATAATGTTACTTTGAAAGGACTTGAAGGATACAGCGAAGTGTTAAACGAAAGTGTGGAAAAGTTGGTAAAAGAAGCCATCACGTGTGCGGAGAATCAGCAATTCGATAATGCATTTCGATTGTTCGAGGAAGCTTTAGATAAAATGCCACATTCGCCGACAATCCTTAATGATCGAGCTCAGGCACTGCGACTCGCTTCTCGTGACAAAGGTTTCGAATTGTATAATCTCGTTTCGTGTCCACTGTCAAGTTCATTTCCTCCTTTAATTAATAAAAAGAAACACATTAAATAAATAAATTCCATTCATTCATTCATTAAAAAGTTCATTTTACTTTATTTAATTAATAAATAATTTTAAAATCTTGTTCATTACTCACTTTATCAAATAACTTTGTCCCTTTTTTCTGATTAGAAGCATTAGCTGATTTGGATTTAGCGATAAAATTGAGCGAAGGTTCGGGAAAAGCTGGAGTTCGAGCTTTATGTCAACGAGGAATTCTGTACAGGCGTTTTGGTCGAGAAGACGAAGCGAGAGAGGATTTCAAGAAAGCCGCAGCTGCTGGATCCAAATTCGCCGAATCGCAGTTAGTGGCGATCAATCCTTACGCAGCTTTATGCAATGCGATGCTCCACAAAGTATTCAAATCTGTTGAAAGTTGAAGCGAAAAAAAGGAAGCTCTGAAACTGTACAAAAATTAATTTGTTGTATAAAATAATAAAAGTACATAAAACCGTATGATTTTTGTAAATTTTATTATGCCATATCAACAAATAACATACGTTTGTCGTTGAATTCACTAAACAATCTCTAATGATATAAAAAGTAAAATTTACATCATTATGTAACCGAATGATATCCAAGAATTGATAAACAGAAAATGATTTCTGCTTGGACTTTTTTTTCTCTTTCCACGTCTGTCGTTGATGTATTCAATAAAGACGTAATTAAATTAAGCGCAGTAATTAAAAAAATTATTTACAATTGATTTAAACCGTTCACAAATGTAGTCAAAATAGATGTAATTATCCTCGGCGAAGACAAGCAATTATGCAGTTGATTATGATTTATTAATTTTTTTATAACAATAGATATTTTTGTGTTTTTATGATATTTCTTTACAAAATAATGTTTGATACAATTATATTTAAATACAAGTAACTAACATATGAAATGGCAAAATTATGATTGTAAAATCAGAATGAAGAATAAATAATCCAAATTGCAATCGAACTTTAGAATTGCGTCTATGCGAATAATGTTGGTTTCCATATAAAAATATTTGTGCGTCAGTTCTTATTTTGATGATGTTTAGAAATAATTTCACTACTATTGTGTTACACATTTTGAAGGATTATTTCAGATTATGATACGAATATAACTTATATTGAATACAATCGGGTAGATAATAAGATTACTTTTAGTACAGTGAAAGTTCAAATGTAATTGACACACATTATTGACCGTTTAAAGAATTTGAATTGTGTCTCTTACAGTCTTTGATGAAAATTTGTTAGAAAACTGAAACAATGCAGTTTTGTCATTTCATATATATGTATAAATATTTGTTTGTATGAATTGCATATATACGTAAATAATATACAGTTTCTAATTTAAATATTATATAATCTGAAAATCAAACTTGCTAAGTAGATCTTCATTTTGTCCATTTTCTTTTCTGTTGATTTTCAACGGCATTTCGAATGCGATACTATTTATTTAGATCATAGATTATCTTGCGACAATTTTTCTAGAGAATACGCTTAAGTATTTTCACATTATTATGAAAATTGTATTTAGTTGAATTAATATTATTATTGTTTTAGACTTCTGGACGGAAATGTCTTCTAGTTTTTATATCCGTCAACAATTTCTCTGTTTAATTTAGACTCTTTTTTTTTTCAATAAAAATTTCGATCTTAAAAAACCGTGTTTCGTTTATCTCGATTGTATAAATACAATTTTCATAATGTTTATACAAATTTAACAAACTTATAGAATTTATATTCAGTATTGGAGAATATGTATATTTTAAACAAATTTATTGATATTATCTTACATTCAACGTTCGGTATTCGCAAACGTTATATACATAAATATTGTAGTCGTTCTAATCACTTTTTCGTAAGAAAGTCGTCTATCGAAATAAAATGAATAAAACAGTCTGAATCGTCAACATTTCAAACCAAGCATTATCTTTGTATAATCCGCTTTTTAAACGTTTCTCAACAATTTTTATTATTAAAAGCTGAAAAAGTGGATAAAACTACATAAAAAATAATTATCTAAAGAATATACAATTTCATTTGAATGTTTATTCGATAAATAGACATGTTTTTCAATACAAAATTAATTTTAATTTAATAAAAAATCATCGAAAAAGTTGTAAGAAATTGATTATAAAAAGAATAGTTTCCGTACAATTTGTAACTGATAGGAATGAATTTGATTTTGTTTGTACCTAATTGTGTGGATGTGGAGAGCGGAGAGAGGGAAAATGGTCGAATTCGAGAGAGCGTGATGAACAGATCGTTGTCCGATTTTGGGATAATTAAAAGAAAGATGAAATTCCTGAGCTGATTTCGAACTTCCTTCCGTTCAGTTAATGTTCCAAAGTGTATGGATACTCAATTAAAAGAAACAAAGCAATAAAATATTAAATTATGTATTTTAACTTTTGTCTATAATATAATTTTTAAATATTCAATGTATAAAAAAAGAAATTTCACGTTCATAAATACGATTCTATCATAGTTAAATGCCACAAATGTGGTTTTTCACATTTAATCTTTGACAAAAGATCTATTCTTGTGCTGGAAAATGAGTTGACAGTAGAAACTAACTTCTGTAAAATAAAAAGCTGGGAAACCCAAGTCTAAACACTTGATATTGCGTCGAAGTAACATCTTTAACAAATTCATATAAATTCGACACGATAAAAGTGTCTGATATACAGTCTACCATGATCCCCCTCTCTTTTTGTGTTCTTTCTCTTTGTAAACAAAATTTTACGTACTTAAAAAATGAAATGTTATATTTTTCGGTACGTAAAACATTGTACGCAACTTGCGAGAACTGAATTTGAAGTCTCTCTAAAAGGACAGTTTTCGCTCATTACGTAATGTACTATTTATTTATTATTTCAAGTGCATAGTTTTAGGACACATTCACAGCATTTCGAAGTCTTCGCCTGTATGAGATTTGTCGCTATCAGACGCATCCTCGCTATTTTCTTTGCTCTTCGTTGGTTCGCCTTCGTTCGCACTTCCTCGACAATCCTCGTCTCTTTCTTCACTTTCATCTCCATCTTCTTCATTGGATTTCTGATTTTGCGACTGATCTTCAGATACTTCTGATTTTTCGTCCCTAAAAATGAATTATAAATTAAAAAATTTTTATCAAACTAAATTTAATATATATTTTATATATACGTTTCATTAAAAAAAAACTTACTGCTGAATTAATGGTGCGTCTTCACTGCCAGAGTCTTTATCTTTTTTGCGTTTCTTCTTTTTAATAGATTTCTTGTCCGCGTCAGAATTGGGACCATGATATTCATACTAAACAAACAAAAAGCACAAAATTCTTTTAGAAATCAGTGTTTCAAATAATACAAATATAATATTCATCAACTTCGTTATCTATTTTGCATATTGTACAGACATGCAATACAACTTGATAACTATGACTAATAACTACTTATTGATTTTGTCGTAAACCGAAAGAAAAACAAACTTTTTTACTTCCACTTTTTTTAAAAATATTACTTTTATTAATCGAACATACGAGTTAATGCAAAATTAATTGTAACACAATATCTCAGTAATATTTGTTTAATAAAGTTTGTTTTTCTGATATATATATATTTTTTTTTAATTATAAATGAAATGATAAAAAAATACCTTATAAAGTGGCCAGAAAGATGCGAAGAATCCAACATCTTCGATGAGATTTGGTAGTATTAAGAAGTGATGTCTGCCAAAAGTTAGGACCCAAATCACGCAAAAGACAATTATTCGTACGACAATTAGAGCGAGAATGAATAGTAGGAAGATTGCTGCTGCCACGCTCAAGTACCAAACTCTGTGACGAACTGTCAAAGGCCACAGTGGAAACATACAAACACCGATGGCTCCCAGGACCAAGAGTGTACCGAAAAACCAATAATACGCCGACACTGGTTCATATAACCACACATACGCATCATTACAATCCACAAAACATTGTTCCAGATGCATCTCCAATCGGACCTGTACATTCAATGTATACTTTGATTACTTGACTAATAAATATTAATATCACTTATCAATTAACGAGATATAAAACAGTAATAACCAATTGGACAAAATTGTTGATTTTAAACTCAATTTACGTTCATATAACAAACTACAGAATAACTGATTGTATATATTTGATAAATGAGCACAAATAACGATAAAATTGAAAACGACAATAAAGCGCAGAATTCAATAGGAATTTAATAACTTTTGTCTTTTTGAGAATGTAATTGAAATTAATCTGCTGATCAAATAAATGTATTGACGTTATATAAGAAAGTTCAATACGTCTTATAACGGAATATCTTAAATGCCAATTGAAATTCTAATATCATCCGATAAACATTTTGTCCGCTGAACAAACTTTTTTGTTCAAGAAATTAAAGTACGAAGCTATCATTTTGAATTAAATCTTTCGAAAATTAATATTTTATACAAAATTGTGCGCGAGAAAAGTCAATTACATTTCATTAACTTCTCACATTTGCAGAAACAAATTAGCAATAAAAACTTGTTTTCATTTTGCAAATGAAAATGTAACTGACTAATTCGTACTCACAAAACGAACCAACAATTGTAATTTTAACACAAAAGCCATTTAACATTTCCTCTATAAATAAACTTCTCGAGTATTACAATTATAAATATAACGTCTTAAAAACCCAATACTTCAGTCTTGAAATTTCATTTTCAAACTCTAATAATTTCATCACCTTAGGTTTTCGTTTGGTTTCCTTCGGCTCGTCACTTTTTTCTTCCGTTTCCTTCACTTCTTCCTTGTCTTTGCCATCCTTCTCTTTACTTTTATCCAACTTCTTTTCGTCTTTATCCTTGTCTTTGACATCTTTCTCTTTGCCTTTCTTTTTTACTGCTCGCGGCTTGGACAGCAGTTCGTCCTCCTTAATAACAATCTTCTTTGCTCTATGGAAAAATTTGTGCCGCAGCATAATCTCAAGAAAATTGACAACTTGCTGCCTCGACTCGAAGATAGTTTTATTCCACGGCGAGCGTTCCAATAGTGCGTCTATCGCTCGCGTTCCCGTGAAGTATTCCACTGTGTGATTTTTGTCGAATTTTGTCTTCTTTGACGGAACATTGTCGCGTATCCATTTTGCCACTGCGTATTCATCTTTGCTCGGCTTTGGCGAGATGTATGACGTTTCGAGATCTGTTTCTTTTAATTCCTATTAAATCAACAACATTGAATTATACATCTGAATTTAATTAAACAACAAATTATAATCATTTCAGTTACTTTAACATAATAAAAAAGTATTTTACTAAATCATTAAAATTAATTAATATAAAAGAATGCATGAAAAATAAAGAAATCCATGTAACAAAATCAAACGTCTGTTTAAATAAACAATTAAACTTGACAATTAATCATAATAACGGATACTTAAAGCGATTGGAAAAGCAGATAAAAA
The DNA here is from genome assembly GCA_022817425.1 of Gryon sp. ZL-2020. NCBI lineage: Eukaryota > Metazoa > Arthropoda > Insecta > Hymenoptera > Scelionidae > Gryon > Gryon sp. ZL-2020. Next base: position 7,403 of record JABFPJ010001587.1, on the reverse strand, counting down.
AAGAGAAAAGAACAAAAGCTGAAATCATATGGAAATCTAAGTTGAGTATTCGGAGCAGTGAATTCAATCCCGTTAGAATATAACGTTCTGAAAGAAGAGTCGAGAAAGAGAGACGGAGTTTGGGGGACGACGAAAAGTTTTGCGTCTACGTCACAAGACGGACACGTTGCACGCGTTAATGCGCGCGTGTGATGATCGACTTGTCACGCGTGGATGTATGTCAACTCATAACATAATGACTTGTCAATTAACCGATCCAAAATATCAGCTCGAGCAAAGAAAAGCATCCACCAAACTCAAAAACAAGCCGGTTTTTTGGAATAACATTTTGCACAGACGCTCAAACAAGTCCACCTGTCTTGAAGTTTTGGAGAGAAAAGAAGAATAACAAGAAATTAGAAGTCGAGTTATTTTTTTGTTATTTTTTATACAAACAGAGACTGTTGTCATCATTGTCACACTTACTTCTTTTCGTTTGCGCTTTTTTCGTCGTTCGACTGTTGTGCCGCCCGTGACACTTCGATTCGCGGAAAACTTGTTGGCGATCATATTTGACCAGGCCTCGTCCGAGTGGCACTGCGATCAATCACAATCCCACGTCTAAGTTTTGCCCGTTCGCAACGCCTCGAACGCGCCGCTGGGTCTGGGATACTTTTCTCTTCTATCGTTCTATCTCCTGCTCCACTGCCACATGTCTGCCAACCTACTTTCAACGATAAAACAGCAGTCTTTATTATCGATTTGTGAACAAAACAATATGTTTAAACAGTAATATGACCAGCTGTTGATAATCAACAAATTTTATCAGCTGACAGTTTCAGCTGAAATGTCAAAACTGTCATTGTTTCGGCGATTTCGCATATTTATGTAATAACATTTTGGTAGTTTATTTATTTATTATTATTTATTATTATATTTAAATGACGTTTGGTGAAAGATTAATATTAGAAAAGCAATTGATTATAAGTTTTTTATTGGTGGAGAATGTTAATAATTATGTAAATAGAGTAAATAATTGTGGATTTTGAGTTAGTCATATTGAATTTGCGTGTCAATTATTAATAAACATTTTATTTCACGCTGACAGTATATATATTGTTCAGTCGTTAATCATCGATTTTATAAGATTGATTGAATTTTGATATTCGCTTGCAAAAATGATGACATTAAAATCGATACATACAATTTGTAATGCGAGCATTGGAAGTGGAATCAAATTTTATTCTAGCCGGTCTCAGAAAGTGTCGCTGAAGGTAAAAACATATTTTATTTATACATTTTTTTTAATTATATTATTCATTAATATTATTTAACAAACTTGTACATTTTGTAAGTAAGTTTAAAATTATGATTTAAGATAATTAATTCAAAAAATAATCTTAATTTTGGATGTTTAAAGAAACTGTATCAAATCCTTGGAGTTCACGAAGACTGCGAAGATGAAACGTTGAGACTTGCTTTTGTGACTTTAGCGAAAAAGTACCATCCGGACAGCGGATCACCAGAAGCATGCGCTAATAAATTTTCTGAGGTAAATAAGCAACAGAAGAATAATCAATTATGTTTTACAACATAAATTAAATGTATAACAACTCTCAAGTAAAAAGGATCATATATTGTTCACACATAGAACATATATTAACAATATTCAAAAAACCTTACATATATGAACAATATATGATCCTTTTTATTAGGATTGTTATGTTTAAAAAGTTAATGGATATCTTTAATTTTTATAATAAAAATCATTTCTTTAGATAGAAGCTGCATATCGGCAAATTCAACGCAGTAGAAGTGAGGAACGAGATCAGCCGATACCTAAAGACAAAAATGAAGTTGAAGAGTTCGATATCAAAGTACAAAGAATATTTTTCTTTATTTGTTAAAATAATTTAAAAATTAAAAGTAATTTAAAAAATCTGTTTAAAAAAATGTATTAATTAAATTATTTTGTATTAGCACACAGCACCTCAACACAGACACTATTTACAATACGACGTGGGTGTGGGAACACCGAGTATGCGACAACGTCGTTACACAATGGAACGAGCTCAAAGAGCAGTGGAAAACGTAATGGAGCACAGATTAATGAAAATACAGTCCGCCGAACGAAATACTTTGGTTGGCATGGATAAACAGCGTGCAAAAGATATCAAAACTAGGCAAGGAGTGGATCGTTTAGTCGAGGATCTGATTCAGGAAGCCATGAATAAAGGAGAATTCAACAACCTGTCGGGAACTGGAAAACCACTTAACAAAGATCCGTCGGGAGAAAATCCTTATGTAGATTTTATTACACATAAACTCAATCAAGTATGTCTTTTAATTTGTTATCAAGTATAAAGTTTGAAAATAAGTAATAATAATTGACTTTTTGTACAGATTATGATTGACAATGGGTTTACTCCCGAATGGATTCAGTTATCGAAAGAAATTCGTGAAGAAATTGACGAATTAAAGAAAACATTAATAAACGTAAGGAATAATTTGGGAGAAACGTTGGATATTGAGGAAGAAAGAATTTGGACGAGTACGATTGATAAGTTGAAGGATGATGAGAAGTTGATTAATAAAAAGATAGATAAGTATAATTTATTAGTTCCTGTTTTACAAAAACAGAGAATTAGAATAAATCTGAGTAAAATTGCTGCAGAGATTTTGAGTACTTTACCAGATAAATCAGCTGCAAATGATGTAAGAAAAAATATTGATCGTAGTAATGAAAATGTAAAAATCAGTAACAATGATTTCGTCGACTTTCTGTCGTCGGTTTTCAGTAAGAAAAGTTGATATAAATGTAATTATGTAAATATTTTTGTAAAAATGTGTATAAAAATGTAAAAATGTAATTTATTGTATCGACAAATAAACTGTAAAATTATTAATACAAATGCTTCGTTAATTCAGGTTCAAAAACATCGTAAAGATAGTTTACTTAACATGTAAATTTTATTTGTAACATTTCATCAATCGATGTATAAAAATATACAGTCCACTTCATAAAAAAAAGAACTTACTAAAGGTTCCATTCTATCGTTCCATCATCCTTAAGTCTAATTTTGTCAGTAGCAAGATATTCAAGTGCTAAGGGAAAAGCTTTGTGTTCGCAGCTCTTAATACGATTTTGCAAACTTTCCTCAGTATCATTCGGTAAAACTGCAACAGCTTCCTGCACAATAATGGCTCCGGAATCAACCTCCGGCTAAAAGAAAAATAAAATGTAAAATTAAAAAATGTGTTTTTTTATAAATTAACATAAAGAAACCACCATAAAACATACTTCGACGAAATGTACAGAGCATCCAGTAACTTTGGCGCCAAATTGCAAGGCGTCTCTAACAGCATGAGCACCTTTGAAAGAAGGTAATAACGATGGATGGGTATTTAATAGTTTACCTTTCCAGCTTTCCACAAATTTTTTGGACAATAATCTCATGAAACCTGGACAAAATTGATTAAAAAAGTTAATACAAAAAACTTAAAACTTAAATTATATTTTTTTGTACTTGTAGTATCAAAGTTTTTAAAAAATACCTGCAAGACAAACAATTTCAACTCCCGCAGCTCTCAAATTCCGATCCACTTCAGCGTCAAAGGATTCTCGATCGGGATATGCTTTATGATCGATAAACTATAATAAAAAATAATTATGTTCAAATTGTAAAATTGAATTGTTGTAATTAATTTTTCTTGTACTTAATTAATTAATTAATAATTAAGTTTTCTATTGTTTTTATTACCAAAGTTGGTATTCCAGCATTTTTCGCAATCTCCAAACCCTTAACTCCAGATTTATTTGATATAACTAATACAATTTCAGCCCCGGTTGAACGTTTCGGGTCCTTCGTGGCATTAATCAAGGCTTGTAAGTTCGTTCCGGAGCCGGAAATTAAAACTCCTACTTTTTTCAGAGGTTTAGAGATGTATTTCATATGAGCAGAAATATGCTTGTTCATTTCATGTTGTATCGATTCGGCGAAGTAGCGAACTTCCACTCTGTTTCCGGAGTCTATAAAATCATAACAAACAATTAATTTAAACATTAATTATTATTTTATTTAAAAATTAACATTTTGAAAAAAAAAAAAAAAAAAAAAAAAGAAATACCTTTTGATGATTCTAATCTGCCAATAACTGACGGATGTTCATCTTTCAATAATTCCATAACTCGTTTTTCATTCTCCGGAGAACAAACTATAACTGCTCCAATGCCGCAGTTAAATGTGCGCAACATTTCTTCCTCATTAATTTCTCCTATTAAACAAATTATTAACTTTTTACAATTTTGTAAATTAAATATTAACTTTGTTCCATTACAAAATATACCTCGCACTGAAAGCCATCCGAAAATCGGCAAAATGTTCCACTTAGTTGCATCCAACACAGCTCTCAAATTATCCGGTAAAACTCTGGGAATGTTTTCCGTTAATCCGCCGCCAGTAATATGTGCAAATCCTTTGATCAAATCTTCTTTAAGTACTTTGATTATTGACTTAGTGTAAATTTTCGTTGGTACTAATAATTCTTCTCCTGCAATCAAGAACAAATTATTAATTAATTCAGTTACTTTAATATAAACATTTAAAACATGATTAATCATATTTTGTTTAATACCAACCAATGGTTTTCCCATCAGCGGAAAACGGAGCCACATCAGTGTACTTAAGTTGAAGCTTCTGAATGACACTTCGAACCAAACTAAAACCATTGCTATGCACTCCACTTGATGGCAAGCCAATAACAATATCGCCAGTTTTCATTTGATCACTTTGCGGCATTAATTTGGATCTTTCTACAGCTCCAACTGCAAATCCCGCCAGATCGTATTCACCGTCTCTATACATACTTGGCATTTCAGCCGTTTCTCCTCCAACCTAAACAACAATCAACATAAAAGTATAATATTAATACAAAATAAAATATATAAATGTATTGTATTATTTTGCAAATTATGTATTATTTTTTAATTGATTTAATTAATTATTAACATTTACCAAAGTACATCCAGCTTGTTTGCAACCTTCCACAATTCCAGCTATAACATCTGTCGCAACTTTAACGTCCAATTTGCCACAAGCAAAGTAGTCCAAGAAAAACAAAGGTTCAGCTCCATGTGCCAAAATGTCATTGACACACATTGCCACTAAATCTATTCCCACTGTATCATGTTTGTTGTAATCAATTGCAATCTAAAATTTTATTAAAAGCATTACATAATCATTGTATGTAATCAATAATATTCAGTCGTTAAATAATGTAAAGATTTGGTTTAAAATTACTTTTAACTTAGTCCCAACTCCATCAGTGCCAGAAACCAAAATGGGATCCTCATAACCAGCAGCTTTTGTGTCAAATAAACCGCCGAAACCGCCAATACTTCCCATCGATCCAGACCGATGTGTCGCTTTAATTAATGGTTTTATCATGGAAACCAACGAATTACCAGCGTCTATGTCAACACCACTACTCTTATAGGTCATTTTGCCTTGACTTAAGATGGATCTGCATAAAAAGGATTCAGTCAACTTCATTATCAGGGAGTTAATAAAAAACGCAAATTGTTATTATCAAAAATCGATTGTATTTGTTCGTTATGTAATTATTACAGTCGCTTAATTACCGATAAATGGCTTTATGGGCAATGTCACTGCGAAACTGTTTTCCGTCAAAATCGATAGTTTGTGCTGCTAATAAAGCTTTGTTAGCGGCTAAGGATAGGTTGTTGTTGACATTGACAGCTATTAGTACTCTGCCACCTAAAATTGAATAAATTAATAATATAAAATTGAATTTTATGCAAATGTTTTTACAAAAGTAAAGTGCATTTGATATGAATTCAAGTTAAAAAGTACCATTTGTGACTAATTTTCCCTGATCATTAATAGCCGTTCCGCTGTGAAATATAAAATTATCTTTCGACTTCAACACTTCCTCTATTCCAGTTATAACTTGTCCTTTGGATGAAGATTCGGGATATCCTCTGGATGCAAGAACCACACCCACAGCGCATTTATCTTCGTCCCAGGAAACCAAGTTTCGCGTTAAGCTTCCATCACAACAAGCCTGGAAAGATTTAATTGATTGTATATATAAATAAATAAAACCAACTGTAAAAATCGTCTTTAAAGTTATATTCTATAATGAAACCTTCATAATTTCGTAAAGATCGCTTTTCAGTAACGGAAGAAAAACTTGAGTTTCCGGATCGCCAAATCTGCAATTGAACTCAATAACTTTCGGTCCATCTTCAGTGAGCATAACGCCGGCATACAAAACACCCACATAACGTAACTTTAACTTATTCATGTGATCAATCGCGCGCTGCAAAATTGTGTCTTTAATGCGAATCAAATCATCGGATGTTGCAAGAGGACAGGGACAGTATGCGCCCATTCCGCCGGTGTTGAGTCCCTGATCACCGTCTAATAATCGTTTGTGATCTTGCATGGGAGGCATTTCCACTACAATTTTACCTGCAAAATTAATATTTCATATTAACTTGTTCTTCATCTTTTTAAACTATTCGTTTTTGGAATAATGGCTATTCAAGTTTCTATATTTACCATCAGTAAAACATAATACTGAAATCTCAATGCCCTTTAAAAATTCTTCAATAAGAATTCGTTCACCAGCGGCGCCGAATTTTTTCTCAACTAACATTTCTTTGATTGCGCTTTCAGCTTCAGCAAAATTAGATGGTAAAATTACACCTTTTCCAGCAGCTAAACCTGTTGCTTTAATGACTACTGATTTATAGGGACAACTGAAAATAAATGATTTTTTCATTATCTTAAACTTCTATTTAATATATCTTAAACTTTTATTTTTAATTCATTAATTAAATGTGAAATTTATATATACTTTTTAAGAAAAGCAATAGCTTCATTTGGATCGCTAAAAGACTGAGCTCGAGCCGTAGGTATTCCAGCATCTTCCATAAAGGATTTTGCCCAAGCCTTATCAGACTCAATTTGAGCGGCTTCTTTTTGCGGACCAAAACAACTGATTCCATGGCTTTCCAGAAAATCCGCATATCCGTCAGCTAAATATGCCTCTGGTCCAATTGCAACTAATGATACGTCGTGGCTTTTACAAAAATCTTTAACATCCTGAATAGTTGATACAATATTTTATTGACTATTATATATTAAAATTATTAACTATTATATATTTTATATATATATATATATATCTGTGGTTAAAAGGCAAAAACAGGTAATTCCATTTCATTTTCGTCAAAAAATTTGAGTTTAAATGTATTAAATATCGATTTAGCAGTTTTGAAAAAGTACATGTTTTTGTAAATTACTTTTTTGACGTATTCGAAAGACATTCCTCAGATGCATTTGATGTAATTATATAAGCATAAATTCAAAATTAAGCTACATATTTAAAAAGTACAA
>JABFPJ010001586.1:0-24554 GCA_022817425.1 Gryon sp. ZL-2020 | reverse complement strand
TGAGGAAATAAAATTATTTCGAAACGTTACGTTAACATACAAGAGTTTTTATTTGGGAAGGAAATTTACATATAAAATTTAATAGAGGAACAACATTATATTTATCCTCTTCATTATCAACAATTAACAATACTAAGTTAAAATGAACAAAATTTAAAATTATTAATATAGATTGTGAAATAAAAGTTGATTGAAAGTGTTTTGAGAAAACAATGAGAAACAATAAGCCCAGCCTACTCGCATGTATGAAAAAATATAAAACAGAATGTCACGTGAAATAACATGTTCGAGTGCTTGTCTTTTCGGTATAAATAAATAGCAAAAAAGGTTTACGACTACCCTTTGGTCCGCTCGAGCAGACTATCCCTTTTATGAGTGAATATTAGTACTTCTCTAGCTTCCCCTTCGAGCTCAATAACTGAACCCCCAAGTACGACTTTTGATACACTTCGGACAAAAAGACTGACCATATATAAGTAATTTGCTGATGGTCGTCTTTTGTTCGGATAAAAGTGAATGCTCGTGGTAAAACTAAACCGCCTTCTACTTGTCCTTTTCGCCCTTTTCTTTAATGCCGTTATCCTTTCTTTTTCTCATCTTTTTACCCGAAAAAATAGACTTTTCTTCCAACATTTTTTTTTCGCAAACCTTTCGTTATATTTTATGATAATATCACGAATGTTAAACAATGAATATCAATTTAGAGAATAATTTTTGTTGAAACTGAAATGAAAGTATGTATAATAAAAGCGTAATGACTTCGCAACTTGTATTTTTAATTACTTCTAGAAAACGTCATAAAGTATTAATAATAAATAAACGGTCCAGGAAAAAGTTTCGAGTCGTGGCAGTCTAGACCCTAATTTTTCATTAGTTAAACACGCCGAGTCAGCCGCTCAAGTGATCCGCTTTTTTGCCTGAAATTGAAATATGTCTTCGGGGAATAAGAGTTCCATTTTCGGAGACAGCGAAGCAATTTCTCGAAAATTAAATTCTCGTTAGATCATACAAATTAATTTTTTAATTATCTTCTATTAAATGTTCCCAAATTTTTGTCCAAAGAGTTGCACACAAGAATCTATCTCAGACATTTTTATCAATTTTATCGATTTGACATATTTAATTATTCCAAAAGTTAATTAATTATTCAAATTTTTAATTGAATTTGTAATCAATAATTTACGCATACATTACACAGCATTATTAAACGCATAGATTTAACAACATTAAAGTGTAAATAAGCGACAATTCGGAATGAAATAATTGAAATAAAAGTATTAAATGAAATTACTCAATTATAAATTCAAAGAGGATTTCTTGATAATTGATAATTTTATTTCCAAGAAAAGAAGTCGACAAAATTTAACTAAAAAGAATTTCAAGATTGTGAAATTAAATGAATTTGATGCACTTGACTGATTTAGTTTTAGAAAATAATCTTACGTCGAGAAATGTTTTATAACAAAAACACATAGCTTATGTTTAAAATTTCAACAGCGTCTAGTGTATCGAGTCTAAGGAATCCGATTATCACATGGCAGATCGAACGTTGACTCATAATTTATAAAGAGCTCAAAGTTGCAGTCGAATTGATGAATAAAAGCAACAGTTTATGCAGTCAAATAAAAGCGCTACGAAAGCAGACGCATATATTTGAATATCCTTGATGAAATATTCTTTTTTTTTTAATAAGTCAAAAACAAGTTTTTATTAAAGTCGACGATGCAAGACTTTTCTGTCTAAACTTTTTCGTTGCAATTAATTTTCGATTATTTGCGAGCATTTAGCAAAATGCTATAGTAATAGAATCGAGTTCATTCAACTCATTGATTACTATTCATTTTACGATTTCGTTTCTGTTAATTAAATTGAAATAACGTGAACTCTATTATTTGCAAGCACATCACTTCAAACGTTTTAATAATGGAGTAAATTATTAATATTAACCGTGTATTAAAAAACATAATTACATATTTATAAGCAATATTTATATTTATTTTATTCAATTTTTTGAATAAAAAAAATTTTTTAAAAATTGAATTGATAAGGTTTGAACAATTACAGTTTTCCTGTTTGACTACTTGTTAACTTGTTATTGTTTTATTAGGTACTTACTTACATGAGGGATTTGTTTAAGGTTTGATTAAATATAACATCAAACATTTTCGAGGTTAGATTATTGCGATGAAGCAAGACTTACAGGAATCAATACGTTCATGCGGTAGTAGACACAGCTTGCGTCTAATTTAGTGAATTTGTATTTGATTTAGCGAATCTTATCCCAAAAGTACACGTACCTAAATTAAATTTATTTACCAAATGAAAATTAAAAGTGTTCTCCCGTTAAATTCAACATTGATCCATTTTATGAAGAACCATTGATTTATATTATAAATAACATTGCATTTAATATTTATATTGTTGTGTTTGAAAAAATGAAGCTGACATTTAAAAATGTCTCATAAAAAATTACAAAAAACGCCGTTGTTTAATTAAACAAAAATAATCATTTTTCTATAAAAAATTTCTGATTTTAAGTTAAAAAAGCCATAAATTGTTACAAATATTTTATCTTTTTTATCCAGCGAATCCATGATCATCGATCAATACTTTTTTTCTTATACAACCTCTGCACACGACCGCTGTAGAAATAAATATGTTTAATGTAGTATTTATAAATAATTTATTATAAGCCACAAGTAATTGTGAAATTTTTTGTCCAATAAAATGAGGGTCGTAGTCTACTTTGTACTTGACGCAAACCAGCGTTGTTTTTCTTCATAATTCGAAATTGTAACACATGAAAAGAAAAACTAGGTGAATTAAAAAAAATTATTTAATCGCAATATTGATTTACGTGCATAAGCAAATGATAAGCAAACAGTAGCGTGAACCAATGATATTGCGGATAAACAAATATTTAAACATGCCGTCAATTATCACACATTTTCATAATTCAAATAACACAGTCAGCGGGACAAAATGCATGAAAATTAAACAGAGAGCAGCAAAAAGGTCATCGTTCATTTGAACAGGACGGAAAAAGTGCGCGATACTAATGGCAGAAACGTGTTTCTATAATATTCTGCTTCCAACGTTGATAATCAATCAATTAAACACTTTTTTTCATTTCACCTCTCATCTCTCATAAACATTGGATTTTTAATAAAGCTTTTCCGTAATCCAATCGAACAAAAACTCCTGCAGCTGTTCGGTTTTCAATGAAATTCCTTTTTTAATGAAATTGAGATCGAACTTAAAGCCAAAAGCGAAAGGATTAAGATCAAATCGTTCTTCCGATTGCTCTTTGTACAAAAAAAAATTTCTTTTTAAGCACCAAAGCGGTTAACCTACATTAAAACACTCACATCTCTTTGGTACTTCTCTTACACGTATTGCACTTGTTTGAAATAAAATTGGTCAAAACATTTAATGTGATGACTTATTTTTAATTTAAAATGCATTCATGTGCATTAATTGCTTTCTTTCATTGTTATATATCAATTATTCGAGAATAATTTTCGAATATAAAATTCATTCAACATATTCTTCTATAAAAGTAGACTTATTTCATATGCAGCAAAAAAGTAAGGAATAAAAAATATTAATTAATTTATAACACATGGAATCATATTGCCTGAGTCTTTTTTCTGTCTTCTGTACTTTTTCATTTCTCATCGTCATTCTTCATTTATACCGATTAAGTTACATTATACTTCTAATATTCTGCATGGTTTTATATTCAAATATCGTGAATAAAAATTACAATAAAATGTCACCGTTTGAATATTTAACAAACTAATTGTTTAATGAATTTTTGTTTAATTATGAATGTCCACTAAACTCTTTGAATATTTAAAATAATTTTCTTTTTAAAATAATTCGGAGGTTATAATAATGCTTTTTATTTTATACTAGCGCTATATATAAGCGCACTATGCGCGCGCAGATTTAAAGTTTAATTTTCTATAACTAACTATTTTTATTCTGACCTGACAATTTTATATTGACAATTTTAATTAACCTGAATTTTATAAACATTGAAATGTTAAAATATTTTCAAATGTAGGACTTATCGGCGTTATTATTTATTATTTATATGCATAAAAATGATTTTAATTGCCAACTTCACGGTATACATAAACGTTTTTTATAAAAAACAAAAATAAGGAAAGAAGGGATAAGATAAAAAATATTAATATAATAAAAAAAACTTTTTATTATACTATAATTAGCATGTTGTATATTGAAATAAAATATTGATATGAAGCATAATGTTGGATAAATATATAACTATATATTTTGCTAAAACTATGAATAAATCAGAAACGTAACTGAAGTTTTATGTTTTTTTATTAAAAGCTTGCATAAATTACACTTTTTAATTATCATTTTGTAGATGAATATATAACGTTAAATAATGATAATTAAAAGAGTGAAGTTAAAAATTGTGACGTTCTGTACAACTACTAGCAGCAGTTAATATCTTGAATTACTCCGAGAAAGTTATGTCTTGAATGTGACAACTGACAACATTACGTTAGAAAACATTACGTTAGTCAAGTGGCAACTTAAATTAGAAGCATGGAAATAATTCGCCCATTTGAAGAGAATAATTAATTATAAACGGTTAAATAAATCGAGAACTTATCGCTTGCAGCTGATTATTATCCGCAGAAAAAATCACAGTTATAAGTTAACTGATATATAAAGTAGTATAAAAGTACAAATAATGCACCCATATATTGATTAGCATTATTACAGATAATATTTTGTTAATAAACAAAAAAAATATGCATTTTATATCACCTTTTCTGTATATAAAAAGGAAATAAATAAAAAACATTACTGTGTTCCATTTACTTCAGTTTATTTTCTTACAGTATAATTATTTCATAATAAAACAGTTAGTTTGTATTTGTAATGTTTTGACATGTTTGGCTATAATTTGATTGTACACTGACAATCATAGATCTTGAATTTTTACTCTTTTTAATAGCATTCTGAATCTATTGGCAAAAAATCATCAATTATGCTGTGAAAAACAGTAAAAATAAAAGTTAATTTAGTAAATATTTACGTTATTTTCTTCATAAATTATTGTTTTTAACAGTAAAATTTGATGATTTTTTGCCGATGGATTGAGAATGCTATTAAAAACTATAATAATTCAATTGAAAATCGTACATTTTCAGGTTTTATGATTGTCAGTGTAATTGAAAAGATTATTGCATTTTAGTTAAATTAGAAAATTTTATTATAAGTCCATAATGAAAAAGTTAATGAGGGGGTGAAAATGGTTATATATATCCATTGCACAATCAGAGACGTGTAATTTTTTATTTATTTTAGCTAACTTTCACATGAATAATTCAAAAATTTTATTCGTTCACTTGACAGATTGAAAAATATATATTAAGTAATATTTTTATCAGAATCCGAAATAAGATGACATTAATACAGCAATATTCTTATGATATTTCGAAAAAGTCGTAATGTCAAAATTAATAAATAATTTCAAATTCAGAAAAAATGGAAAATTAATGAAACAGTCGAAAAGTTATCAAAACACTGAAAATTCGTTAAAAAGTCGAAATTTAATAAAAATAAAGTCTAAAACTGATGAAAGAGTAAAAACAGTCGAAAATTTGAAAAATCCGAAAATGCATCAAGTAGTCGAAAATTCATCAAAACGTCAAAAATTTCTGAAAAAACCGCAAATTTATAAAAAAAATAGTCGAGAATTGTTCAAAACATCGAAAATTCATGAATATGTCGAAAATTATTTAAATAAATAAAAATTCATCAAGTCAGAAAATCGCGAAAAAAACGAAAATTCATGAAAAAATTGAAATTTCATGACAAAAACCAAATTTTATTAAAAAATAACTAAATTCATTAAATCGAAAATTCATAAGAAAATTAATTGAAATTCAATAAAACTCAAATTTTATATGTGATTATTAAGGTGAATGTCCCAGTTTGTATTAATTTAAGAGTAATTTTATAATAAAAAATAAAAAATGGACAATAAATTGTACGAAAACGATCTTTGTACTGACATTTCTTATTTTTTAAGGAAGTAATTAACAAAATATATAAATCTTGTAAATTTACCAATTTGTATTATATCGATATAATACCGATCGATTCCGGATTATTTTATTTATAATCTTAGTAAAAAGTTTGTTTAAATAAAAGGAATTAATTTTTTAAATTGAATCATCACATCGGAAAATTGAATGAGCACGCCCAACGCGTAGAAATTCTAGTATTTATTTAAACTTATAAAAACTGTAAAAAAATGATTGAGAAAATGTTTCGTGCATAAAATAAATGATACATAAAATATAGATATTTATTAGAAAATGTGAATCGGTAAATATTAATGTTATTAAAAAATTGGAAAATTTGTTCCAATAAATTGAAAAGTGCATTGAATAAGATCAGAAAAATGTTTTCTCTCGATTGCAATGTTCTAAATAGTATTTATGCGAATGTAAACTTTTATTCTTTATTACTTCTGTCAATTTTAGTTTTTGAAATAAACTAAAGCAAATTTTGCGCTATACAAGAAATATATTATTCTTGAATTTCGCTCGAGCTTGGGATCAATGTATTCCATATGCAGTCAAAGTTTGCCGCACGTTCTGATAAATTATTATTCGATACATACACGTCCAATAATTTTGAGTAATGTGTATTACCCAGTTTAGGTTTTATGACTTATTGGGCAATGGTTTTTGCAATGATCGAACATTCATGGTGCGATAGAATTATTGAAGATACAGAATTACATGGAACATTTACCTGACTTTGCTTTATAATAGAACTCTTTACTTCGACTTAAAGTTGTACAAAATTATCACTTTGAAATAAGTCTCTTTTTCTTTCAATAACTGCATTAAATATGCTTGAAATTTCAAGTATGAAAAACAATGTAATGAAAATACTTTGTTTTTGTTAACTGAATTTATGAAAGCATGTCAAAATATTTTGTAAAATGATATTCTTCTGATAATATTATTAAAGTTATGTCAAGTTCTTATACGGTGTATTGGTCGTGTATTATGCTTTGATCATCTGGCATAAGATGTTGACATAAGTTTGACTATTACTCCAAGGATGCTTTTCTAACATTTTCTTGGATAGAAAGTCTGAAGGGAATCAAAGTTGCAGTGAAATTTATTTTTATTAATAACAATAAAAAGATAAGAATTACACTGCGATATAACTTTATTTTTAAGTACCTCGTTATACTGAAAGTTCAGCATTATTAATTACTTATAGAGACAACTATTTTTGAGACGATAATGTTTAAGTTAAGTATTGATAAATGAAGCGGATTTAAAGTGTATATTGCATTTTTGTATTTTTACATTTAAAACCCATGCATTTCTTACATTCATTCGATGGAGCTTAAATCATAAATTAGGATAAATGGTTTAAATCAGTTCTCAATTAATTATTCTATATTCAATATTAAGATGCGAAAAGCGTTGCAAAATTGAACAATTGAGACACTTTTTCTGTTTCAGTCATTAAAAATATCGCAAAATGAGACACTTCTATAATGTTCTTATAATTAAAAAACGTATGATTTTCTATCTATTAAAACATAAACAATAAAATATAAATGATAATCACTATTGACCATTAAAGTGCATTATTCTTGAGCGACATTTCTTCTACTAAGACTTCATTGCGAGATATAAGGGTTGAAACGCATATTGACATACGCGAACTAGCTTCTTTGGTATTTACCGTTCAATCAGATAAAAGCATGTTTACCCGCTAACTGCGATGGTATAAACAGCTCGGTATTCATTCCGCGAGCTGGATCATACGTACGTGAGCGACGTCAGTTATACCGCTAACGGCATTAACGCAAACCCTAATCCCTAAATAATATTACAACAAATTTGTCGTAATGCTAAATGTCTATACATGGCTGAATTTTAGCCGGCAATGTAGTTAGAGTATTTCCTCATATGAAATTCACTATCGGACTATGTAATTTTCAGTATTGATCATCACTCTTGCAAACACTAGTCATCCAGTAACTCTTTCCTGTAACGTTCATATGAGCTCATTTCCATATTACAGTATAATATCGCCATATATATTTCATATACTTCCCCAGCATTAATACGAAGCCTTATTTGCAAAAACCACCATTGCAACAACATTATCCTATACAGCGGCAATCTTCTGCGAAATATAACAAACGCGTAATTACAACGATTTGCATTACAAATTTATTGTCCTAATCGAAAGGGAAAACGAAAAAGGAGCGCGAAAGACTGAGAAGTATAGCCCCGAAGAAGAATGAAAGGCAATGTCAAAAAAAAGAGAACTTTATTTTTAATTGGAAAATGCTAAAACATTTAAATTGTTTTGCCGCGCTGAAGTGTGCACAAAAAAGTATAAGTAAAAAAGAAGCCCCCGAAACTCGGCGTAGACATGCGAGAGAATAAAAGGGCAAAACAAAAATAATAATAATAAAACAATGCCCCGTGGGTAAGGAAGAAAAAAAAATATTGGCGAACCGGGGTACTACGGAATAATCTTTATAACCAGTAGTATAATACTTGAGAGCATCTCTTACAAGTCGCTGGCGTGCTTCCAACTCTTCAATTGACGAGAAAAAAATTAGGAAGCCCGATGCAATGTAAGCTCCCATTGCTTTCTGCTTTTAGCCCATTTATCACTTGCATTTAAGTTTAGACCCGCGTGACGCTTTATACATAAGTGTCAAATAAATCACAAATCATTTGCCGCTTAACGCTGTATCACCTCTGATAAATCGACGAGAATGAACCACCCGCGGTGATTCCTGTGAAGCACCAGGCGCCTCAAGTGACAACGGCCGACGGCTGAATTGAAGACACGCGATTAGTCCGTGGCTTTTTGGGGATATAACCGAATGAAATAATTCCGCTATTATGTCGTCTACTGATGTTACCTTACAATGTATGATTCGAATTTATATTCCAGGATATTGAAGGATATTAGACAAGGATGTTGTCATTTGCACATTACCGATTGATGCTCTATTCAAAATCATTATTCAAAATAATGTAATTGTGTTTTTAATTTTGATTTTATATAATAAAAATATAATGCAAAATAAAAGCTTTTTTTCAATTACTTTTTTTAAAGAAAAAAAATTCTAGTGTTTTCATGTTAAAATATAATTTTGTAATGCTTCAACGTGAATTAAGGTCGTGATAAATATTATTATATGAATAAAATATATACAATTACGGCAGTTGAATACATTAAAATGGGATATTTTTTGGCTAAAATATGTTTCAAAACGTTTAATGTTGTAATAACAGAGATGAAAAGTCAACTGTATAAATTGCAAATTCTCAAACGAAATAACTCGCAGTTAATTACAAGCTTTTTAGTCACGCTAAAATCATCCAACTTCATCATTCTGTAATCGCATGTTGGCAACAATGAGCCGCGCGTGATTCGAATTTGCATATCAGCCACTTCACGTCAAGCAAGCCATTTATTCTCGATAAATGCGTAATATTAGTGGCTAATTCAAACGTTGATCGCCTTGCCATTCAGCCAATATTAAATTACTCGCAAACTTCTTTTGACTTTGATTATCATGTTAATATTAATGGATTATTTTCAAGGAATGCTTATTGTTTTCAGAAAACTATTTTCAACTAAATTTTGAAACAAAAATAATATTATACAATATTAATTAAATTATATTCTTATATTTAAAAATACTTATGTTATGAAAAAATATTACTAAATTTGAATGGGAATTTCTAGTTTGTGTACACTGAAAACGTTGAAAACACTCATTCATAAATGCGATTCATTTATAAAATGACTTGTTCATTAAATAAATAACTGGAACACGACGTATATAGAACAAGCGTCAATGCGTTTTGTTTACTGTTTTTAAATTCAATCTCTAATTTTCAATAACTGTAAATTTATTCATTAATAAGAAGAACTATTCAATGAAGTGTAACAGTTGTGTACTGGAAAATTGAATTTACCCGTCGTAGTTCATATGGTACAGTGCTTTTTCATATTTTTAAATTCAAAAATTATCACATTTCTCTTCTTCTATTCTGACACAAGTTTCCATTGTGTTCACTTGTAATCTCAAACAAAGAATAGAAAGAGTATTAAACCGTCTAGCAGGAATATTAATTGTAAAATATATTTATTAGATTTAAAAACTAAAAGTTAAAAAACTGTTTTATATATAATAAAACAGTTTTTTAAACAATAGATCTACAGTGTTATTATATACTAATTATGAAACCGTTATTATAGTAATCCCAATGTAATAGAATTATATTATTATCAAAACTTGTCCAAATATGTAGAATAATTATAAACACGTATACGTTTAATTAACTAACTTTAAGTAACTTAATACGTTTAATATTTGTGTTATAAAATCCAAATATGAGTTGATTAGTGGTTGTATGAGTTTATGTATAAATTATATATTATGTATAAATACTGCTATATTTATCAAATTGTATTATTTATTTTTTATTTTGTGTAATTAATATTATTGGAGCTTTCTTTGACCCAATATATTGCCAAACTTTGGGAATATGTTAACAATTCCCCAATTAATCCCCCAATTAAATCCTCAAGTTGTCAATTACAATAAATTAACATTCAATATTGCTAATCCATATTACTTTGTGCCGAACCATTATCTAATATAAAAAAATATTATTGAATTGTGCAAATTGGAAGAAAAATTAAAAAAGCTCTAATCAAATGCAAAATGGTCCTTCGAGCCGGATAGAAAATCTATGTTTAATCAAGTAGAATAAAATTAAAATTGTTCCTTTCAAATGCTTTGCCAAAATTATTACGAATCATTAAACTTTAAATTAACAAAAATAATCACTTTTCAATAAATCTTAATATTGAATGCATCTTTTACGTTTTTTTTCTTGTAAATTCTCAAACGCGCGGAATTGGATTTACAGAAAAGTAATTATTTCTTTACCATAATACTTGAATCAACTTAAAATTTCATCAATACAAATTTACAATTCCATAACGAATTACAAAAACTTGCTTCAATTTAATCAATTACGAACAAATCTTGAAAATTGATTTTATTTTTTTGCACAAACTCTAAACTATTCACTACAAATATCTCTTGAAGTGTTTTGTACTTTGCATTTGTGAAGAAAAAAAATTAATTCATTGCATAGAAGGTGCAAAGTAAACTTGAAATTAAAAAACTCATCTAAGTAAAATAAGAACTTCTTTGAGATATTGTCAAAGAGCGTTGTCTTTTTTCCCCGGGCCTGGATATCCGTTCCCTGATTTTAAATGATATTCAAGTGTATTTTAAATTCTTTTCTCTTTGAAGTATTATTTTTCGTGCAAGTTCTTCTCAGGAACGTAAGATGCGGTGACATTTTTTTCCTAGTTGAGAATGAATGAACATGCGCTTAAGAATAAGCATATAAAATGCAGATACGGCGTATTAAAGTACGGAATGTTGTACAAATATATTTCGCGACCCATATGGAATACGGGAACCACTCAGATACGAATTCTATACGGATTCCAGAAAAACACAATAATCTTATCAATTTTTCATTTATCTGTTGGTTGCATTTTTTTATGTTTCTATTCTTTTGTAAAATTTTATCATGTATTGATCTAAAATTATCATATTGTCTTGCGAGACAATCAAAAAATTGCAAATATGCAGTATTCTTAAACTTCATTTTACTTGTTATTATTACATCCAGTTTCATGAATTTTATTTTATATAAAATATTCTAACATTTAAAAAATTGAAATTTATAAATACAAATTGTCGTATTTCCAATTAAATTAAGACAAAAATGTCGTGCATTAATTGTTGAGTTGAAAACTATTATATTCATTATCTTGAGAAAATGGAATCTTCGAAATATATTAACTTAAATTAATAAGTGAATAATTTTCGACAGCTTTACAAAGTTTGGCAACTTCCGGGCGAGTTTGTTAAATTACTTACATATAAATTCTGAAATTTCGGGATAACTGCCCAAAATTTTGTCAAATTTCATTAATAAAATATATGTTGGTTACAAAGTTAACAGAGAAAGATTAAGTGTAACGTAATTTACGTTCTTCTCTTAACGATATTAATTTTACGAAAATATTACGTTTTAATCGTAGTGCAAAAATTATTTATAACTCTATCATTAATATTTTTGTTGACTTTAGGAAACTTGTGTTCAAGTTTCATATTCATTAGTCACGATGAAAAGTACTTAAGTAATATTTCATTTATTTAAACGGAACAATTTTATAATTTTATAGATAAATGCATTTCTGTAAATATATCTTGACATTTTTGACACACATCTTTTGTTAAATGTACATAACGTAATAAATTATTGCATGTCTTGCAACTATTTTAGAATGTATTGATTTTGTATTATCTATTTTTGATAAGACTTCAAATATATGTACATTTGAATAAAATAAAAGTAAGTTCATTTATGCAAATTGTGTAATTTAAGAAAACATTTAATATGTATTTATGTGTACCAAAACATGTATCTATAAAACATACGTGTACATGTACAATATATATATTGCACGTATATATAACGTAGTATGAAACTTATAGTAACAGGTAAAATTTCGGTTTCGTAAAGTCATAGTGTAGAATAGCGTGTTATAGTCCTTAAATTGGAAAGTTATATCACACGCAAGCTACAAACTCGACAAACTTTATGAAACTTCGCTCCAGATTTTAAAATGACAAATTAAAGTATACAATTATTACGTGCATCATCGTTTCATTTTTAAGCATTTATTTAATTACAATAAAACAAATTAGTTTTATACAATTGCATAATACTATAATAAGTTTTCTGTGTATTAACCTAAATATAAAAAGTTTATATAGAAATTTTTCGATTAACAGCAGATCATAAATGAACTTTTAGACCATTTTACGATTCGGCATTTACGTTTTGCCATTGGTTCCAACTATCTTTATAACAAAATACGGTAATTAAAATGTTTAAATAGATATCGAAACAAAGTGCAAAACAAGACTGAAAGTTGATCATTGTTAGACTTCTCCATCTATATATATGTATGTTCATTTTCAATATGCATTGTTTTCTTTGATTAAAAGACCGTTTTCCTACTATTCAATTTTGCTTGAAAAACGAAAATTAAATTAAATTAATTTTCATAATAAATTGAAAAAAATACATACAAAATAAGTCTGAAATCGTAATTAAAAACGAGATGAGCAAATACCAGAAGAAATCTCCACATTTTCCACACATTCGTTTAACGAAAAATTGTATTAAAAATAAAACGAATTGTTCATGATATTTGCTGTGATGAAAGTATTTGCACAAAGACGGATTTACTTTAATTTTTTTGTATGAACACTTAAACCATTTTAAAAAATATGTTAGACACATACAAATAATATATATGTACATATAAACTTTTTTTTGTTTCCATTATCTGTTGTTAAAATTAAAATGAACATTCCATGCACTCTTAACATAAACATTATAAATTATCATTTAAAGCGGGAAAATAAAATAAAAAAGGTATATTTAGATTTATTTAATGAGCAATTCTAAATAATCGAAGCAAGAGATCAAAAAGTATCTAAATGTTCATTCTATCGTACAAAAACGTTTGTAATCAATGAAAAGACTTTTGCGAACGTTAAACAAACATAAAAGAAAATGTCAACGATAACAATTATGTGAAATAAATTGGAAAACGAAGTTATTCTACTATTCAAGTTTAGTTCAAAGGCGAACGAAAGAGTATTGATCATACATCTATTCGCGCGAAAACGTGACAAAAAGATTTGAAAGACAATTTTCAAAAAACGTGAAACATTCTTAATAAAGCCGAACCAAGTTATATTAGAGTTTGAAATGGTCAAACTACTCGAATGAGATTTGACCTTCGACCTTCAAACAATTCAAACAATTTATTTGCACGAACATTTTCCAATCTTTTTTCGCTGAAGAAACAAAGCGAAAATTTTATTCTAAGTATACTTTTAGTCGCAAATATGTTTAGAGTATATTTTTTCTCGTACGTAATATAGATACGCAGCGACCTTTCATGAAGTGAAAAAAAAGTTGCGACTTTTACATTAGTTATAAGAAAAAAAGTATCGCACTCAACTAGTGGAATAATTTTATTTACAATCATACGAGTCACTAGTTAAGTAATATATTATACATTGATTTTAAAATTATTCTACAAAATAGTATTTGAAAAATACTGCTATTTTAAACACACTTTTATTTCAGAAAAGTTTGATGAAATACAAATCTTTAGAGCAAAATTTATTTAATTTCGTTTTTTCCCTTTTACAACATTCGATCAGATAAACTAATCAAAAGGTAACGTAAGTTATTTAAACGTAGAAAATGTATCTCCATAGAAGTAAATATGAAATAATAAAATACATAGTGTAAATTCAGCAGTTTGACTGTATAATATGTATTTTCCTGACATGTAGATCATCTGCAAGTATGAAATTCTACTCAATCTGAATTTGAGAAAGATATTAATGCGTTGGATGACTATGAACAAATATGTAGTAAGTAAACGTAATTACTGAATGAACGTTTAAAATTTCAATTTTCTTTCAAATTAATCTTCAATAACTAGGAAAATCATTCTTATTATTTTTGCACTTGATTACTTCTCTTTTGTACAAATGACGCTTTATTTTCTTTCCATATTTCTCAGAGAAAACTTAGTTTAAAAATGTATAAATTAAATGTCTAAAAAAACATACGCAAACTCTACACAATTATTATTATTAATCTAAGTCTAAAGCGTTTAAATTTGAAAAAAAGGCGATTTCAAATTAACAGTATTTTAACTTTATTTCTGTGAAATGATTTCCCATGGATATGCATTGTTTTCATAATAACGATATACACTTGTAATTGATTGTCTCAAAACACTGCAAAACAGAAATTAATATTTACACAACAAAACTATTACGAAATACAATTTCTTTATTCTATTATTGCTATTTGATGAGATACAATTTATAATTAATTTACCAAAGATTGTTAACATCAGCAACCCCACAGCTATACAGTGGACAGTTTGCATAGTTAAACAACTAGGAATGAATTTGTGATGCAACACATTTTGTTAGAAATGCAGTGTCTACATGCTGAATCGACAAACGCTGATATTAGCCTAAATACCGCCACAAGTGTTCTCAACGAAACACAATGTTGGCTCAACAATGAGAGTTTAACGTCTTCTTCCCAGCTAGTATAACAAAGTACCGGTGGTGTAGCTTGAAATGTAACATCAGTTTACGTTAAACTGAAAACTTTGGCGCGAGAAAACAATTTTCTTTCTGTCATTAATTCAATAGAAATAGTTTTTAAAGGCAAACAAAATTTCTTTTCCGATACAAAAAGAAAACACTTTAGCAGTCATATCTCATTATATTGCATCAAAATGATAACAATTTTTAATTTATTTTATAAAAAGTGCGACAGTATTTTGTTTTTCAATATAATACAACTGATTGATGGAAGTTGGAAAATAGTATCTTTACATTTCAACTGAAATTCAATTTATGATATCTAGATTCAATCTGAATGATTAATAGTTTTTCATTTATTTTTTACGATCCTACTTTTTGTCACATTATAAAATTTTCTTACGCAGAGCTTAAATATAATCTTCTATCTCCCACATCGTCACCCTTTATAAAGTCACATTCCCTAAATTCAGCTAGAAATCCCCTTCTGTCCAAATCAACATTAACCCCAGCCATGTCTCTTTTCTACCCCAAATATGGTGTCAGGAAAATTCATCATTGTTCTTCTGCCGATCTCAGCTTGATAATGACGTATTCTTGACAAAGCTAAGCCATAGGTTATCGAAAGGTGAGTAGATACTATTAGATACTTCAAGTAGAGTCATCAAAAGTCGATCTCCATGTAATATTTCTAAACTTCCCTTATCTACCCTTAAAGCTTTCGTGAAGTCGAGTTACTTTAATACGCTTTTTTATATGCAGCTGCGAAGGTTTATTTTCTGCGTCTTTTCAATTTTTTGGATTTTATATTTAAATCATTTTTCCGCTATATAATTGCAATGTCAATTATTTCAATTAAGAAAGATTTCTTATAGGAATTTATTTTATTATAAAAAGGTATTTCATTGAAAAATATGTGTATGAAATAATGAATGAAAATTCATTTAATATAATTCGATATAAATTGGACGTAAAATTTGAATGTTAAATACACTAATGTTTAATTATTTCTTTGCTAAAACTGTAATAACAATCACAAAATTATTTGCACTGATGTTAAACTAGAACAATTGCTAAAGTGAGCAGCAACATAAGGGATAAGAAACGAATAAGATTAAATTTACTAAGTAATTCAAATAATTTCACGAAAGTTTAACGGAAGGATTACCAAAAGCTCGATGGATTTTCCTGCACTGTCTTTGAACATTCACTGCTATTCTTTCACTTGCACTTTTTTATCTGCAGTATATTATTACATGGTTAACAATTTTTATATGCAGATTAATTTCAAAATTACATGTTTAATTAAACATGTAATCAAATCAAACCTGTTTTTAATCGAGTAAATTTTGCATGTTCATTAATCATTTGATTTATCATTTATTTATTTATATTTATA
Source organism: Gryon sp. ZL-2020 (assembly GCA_022817425.1). Taxonomy (NCBI): domain Eukaryota; kingdom Metazoa; phylum Arthropoda; class Insecta; order Hymenoptera; family Scelionidae; genus Gryon; species Gryon sp. ZL-2020. Next base: position 7,854 of record JABFPJ010001586.1, on the reverse strand, counting down.
TACATTATTTGATTTATCATTAATCATTTATCATATCATTTATAAATGATATAAATAAATAAATATAAAATTCATAAATAGTCTTCATAAATAATTATTTTATAAATATTAAGGTTTTGACAAAAATAAATTAAATGAAAATAATACATTTTGTAGAATTTCTATTGAAACAATGTTTTAAGATGAAATTTATTGATGTTAAAAGTTAAGAATAACTGAATTTATTATTTAATTTTTATATACAATCATTGTAATATAATTGAAAAAACATTCGTCACTAGTTTCTAGCACTGATAAGACAAGACTATCTTAGGTCCTTTACACAGTGAGAACATAAAGTATATAGGCTACAGTGATAAGGTAACTTTAAGATCCTGATAAAAGTTCTTCAGTCCAAAAGTCAAATAACTGATTACTTGACTATTTACAATTGAAAATGGCTGTATTTGTAGTAATCTTAAACTAAACTTACTACTGTAATTTGTTTTTTTTTTTTATTTATTTTATTTTTTTATAAGAATTAATACATGTTCTGTAATGAAAACGCTTTTAAAGTTACTTTCATAATAAAAATATTATTCCGAGAAAAATCAATAATCCAATAAAAAAGAAATTATACTACTTTAAGTTTGTAAATTATAGGCGAGTAATTTAAGATATTTCTTAAGATTCAAATTGTCAGGTTACTGCAAAATGCTCTATTACAGCAAATTTCACAATAATTTTTTGGACTTTGTCTGTATTCCAAATATTTAAAACGAATATAGTAATATATTTAAGCTCAAGTAAAGTAATTTTTTTTCTGATAAGTAAATATATCACAATAAGAAAGATCTTCGTTGAAATTGTGCGTAAGTTTAGACAGAATTTGAGGTTATCCATGAATACTCTAATAATATCTAATAAGAGAAAATGATATAAATTATATAATATATAATGGTTTGGGATCCTTTTAACAGAAAACATTCCGTTATAAGCCTGATACTTTATTAAATCTATTTTTGCAAAAAAGTGCTTCTGTGTTACAATTATTATTACAAAAAGCACATAATAAAAAAATGTGAGCCTTCTAATGTAATTTTTTATACAAAATAAACTTCTCCCAAAATAAGGACTCGTAATTAAACGCGAAACATTTCATTAGCCCTTCTTCAGCCACTCTATTCTCCGCCTTTCTGTTTGCATTACAATATTTGCCTTTTATCCACAAATAATACCCCATTCGTACAATTGATGATAACTCTCTGACCCCGAAATCTATTGGCCATTTAATTACCACAGTACTAACAAAAAAATCGTAGTTTGTACTTTACACGTCGGTTCTTTTAACAAATCAATTAGGTGTTTGTAAAGCCTCGGCTGACAGAAGGTCATCAATATAACCCCACCAACGACGTATTACTTCGGGCACATTTTTCTCCGCAAGCGAAATGATTATCCTATCTATCTAATTTCTCGGTAGAATTATATTTTCGTCAGCCAACCAATAAATAATCGCGTAGTCGGAATATTCACACCCCGTCGATTATGAGGATGACAATGAAATGCAAGTCCCCAATCCCAAAAGTGAAGCCCTAATCTGCGCCGAATTTCCCCCTTGAAAGATCAGCAAGCAAAAAGCTGCCCCGAACTGTCCCTCTTCCGGACCGCAAATGATGTTTCCTTAGCACGGAAACACTGCGGGCTATCTCTCTCTCGATAGGCGAGACCTAAATGAAAAGCAAGTCCTGATTACCAGCGTGACTAACGAGGCACCGTTCTTCATGGGAACTGGAACGCTTGGCTCGTTTATTTATTGGTTGGTTTGGATTGCTCCGGTTCCTATCTGCACCGAATCGATTTAGTCGTACAGCTCAGCGATTCAGCAACAGACAAGGATCGATTTCACATTTGTAATCGGCGAGTATGCGGGAGCAACGACTTGAAAAAAAAAACAAACAAACCAACCAGAAGAAGGAAATACATGAGAGCGAGAGAGACGGAAGGAAAGGCGAAAAAAAGGAGGGAATGGAGAATCGAAATGTATCGCCGCCGCTGCCCGATGAATCCACAAAAGGCAATTGTTATCCTTGCGTACATAATCGGCAAAGCGCCGAAAACATCGATCGCGAGAACCCAAAGCGCGCATTATGTTTATCACGTTTTCGCAGCTTGATTTTTAAAGTTGGACGGGCGAATTGTACTAAACGAATTTGTACATAAAAGTGGCGAATATTTTTCCACAATTGCATAGTGCTCTGATTAAAAGTTTATATTTTTGCTTTGATTTAGCATTATTTTTACTTTGATTTGCTTTATTTACATTTGGATGCACAAATATAATATTAAAATCATAGATTTTTCAGTTAACAATTCCTACACCCACAAAAAAGAATCATGCAAATTTACTATGTGTTATAGTAGTGGGAATTTTTGCAAAAGAGTACAAATTTTACTATGTTTAAGAGTAAATTTCAATATAAACATAGTAAATTTCAACAAAAACATAGTAAAATTCAATTTAAAACATAGTAAAATGTATATTCTTTTGCAAAAATTCCCAAACTACTATAAAGTATAGTAAATTTTCATGAAACTTTTCTCTGAGTGTAGTAAAACTATAATTGAATGTTTATCATTTTTTATGCAACATTTATAGTTTCATTTTTGAATTATGTAAACTTGATAATGATATATAATAAATGAATTGGAATAAACGTAGATAAAATCGTTTTTTTTTAATTCTACGATTTAATATCTTTTGATACTTTATGTAAAATAATTCGAATGGTATTTATAAGCACAGCTAAAGATGTTTCCTAAGTGTATTATTTAAGTTCAAATGTATGCAGCTATCAGTACATAGTGGCGTGCGCGTCACTTCAGTTCACATCAACATTAATAATCACAGACTTTCTACTGCTCGACTTAATTTTTTGAAGGAGTTATGTACGAATTACACACGACACTTTGTATGGTGTAAATATGTATCATATGATACACATAATGGATTTATGAAGTATCTTGTACATACTTCATAAATCATAGATGTGATAAAAAGTATATTAATCTTGTTTTAATATGTAATATCATTTTAAAAGCAATTATATAAGGGGAAAAATTGCAAAGGCAAAAAGAAAAAAACAATGTTTCTTTTAATAAATGCACTTCACTGATTTTTTTAATTCAATCTTTTGTTATTTTTCTAAAAATTGGTAAATTTTGGCTTCATCTCGATCTTTAACAAAATTTAATAATATGCTATAAAATATATTTTGTATATAAAAAGTGAATTGAATGTAATATCCCGCGTGGAAAAATTAGTCTGGATATAGTCTGGCGAAGTGTATCCAGACTACATCCATACTATATCCAGACGGTCTTTTCCACTAGGGATATTCTTATTTCTTTGACTAAAAATTATATTCTAAAAAATTTGGTTTTTCTTAAGTTTTCATAATATGCGTTAAGTTGACTTTGTCGAAAACATCGATTTCGCGGACCAGAAAGCACATTATGTTCATTAAAATTTAACTTGCGCGCTTTTTTCTCACAAGCACTATGGTTTTGTGCGTAGCTACGCGCCACACATCCTTTTTGTCCCGCGTTTCCCATTTTATTTCGCAATTCTGTTTGCGTGTAACTTTATTATGACTATAACGAACCGGAAACATTTGGTCTGTAAACAATGGGTCACCGGACAATAGAAAATATGTAAATTTTTCTTTGAATAAACATAGTATTTGCTGTAAATGTGAATTACGCGCACATGAATTTGTTGTACCATAACCCCTCCGCCCCAAGTTTTCCTCCTATTTTCGATATTGATTTGCCTTTGAATAAACGTATACAGTTGTTGTTCAATATTTCGTTATTATTTTCGACGCTTTTTCGGTTAAATATTGAAAAACGTTTTGGGGACGGCGGTTTTTGTGTGCAAAACATTAATACACCAACTTATTACAACTTTTTTGACAATTTCAAAGCGAAACTAATTCATGTTTTACTGATCAGTGAAACATAAGAAGTCAAACTTTCTTTTGCTTTATTTTTAACGAAACTTTTATGGAATGCATAATAACTGCAAAATACTCAGAAATAATTGAGGAGACGTCCAAGGAAATTTTTTTAAAATCGATGAAAAAGTGAAAAAAATATGGAGTTCCTAGTTATGGCCCAAGAGTCACTGATTAGCTATACAGAGTTTACATTAAATGTAAAGAAATATGTATGTGAAACAATACAAGTTTAGAGTTTTTTGCGCATACATAGGAATGAATGCATTTTTCTTGAAATTCTACTGTTTCAAATTTTTCAAATTCGAAATGAACTGCGTACCGCAAGTCTCAATGGATTGTGCTACAATTTTTTGTTAATATTCGGAAGAACATATTATAGAAACAAATTTCTTATATTTATCCACACAAAAATTATTAACAATTAAGTGAAGAAATTTCCCGATTTTCACCTCATTTTCTTTTTTTTTTTGATTTAATTATTCATAACTTTTTTTTTGATAAATATCAAAAATTTCTTCCGAACATTTTAAATATTATTAGAGCAAAATCCATTGAGAATTGCGATACGCAGCTTTTGTCAAATATAACCTATTTTTTAATAGTAAATAAACAAATAACATAAATAATTCATTATTTTTTGTATTTTTTATACATAATCTTGATTATATTGACTAAAAGAAACGCGGCAAAGAAAGAATTATAAAAATGCATTATTGACGTTCCCAGTATTTTCACTGTGACGTCTTCTTAAAAGAAGTTTTATTCATTTTATAAAAACACACATTCATTTTAAACTGATTTCTTGTTTTCCTTGAAACACTCGGTTCAAATTTTAATTCCAGCACAAAAAACATTTGTTTATTTATTCTTACGGCAAATCTTAGCATATTTTTTCTGGAATTTCGAATAGCAAATGTCTTTCCACTCGTGAATTTTGCGTTCTAAAAAGCTAAACACGAAAAAAAGCCGCAAGCGTTGCACTTTTCTGCTTGTTACAGTTAAATGATTCGTCTTATGTACTAGAAAAATATAAATCATTTCACATTACATTGTACAATGTAAATGTAAATTCAAATGTAAAACCCAAACGTTAACAAAACATACCAATTAAAAAAGAAGCAGACAGTGAATAAATTATATCATATTATATTAATATAACCGTATTCGGTATCACATTATTAAAAAAAAACATTTTTGTTTGTTAGGAAATGACTTTTTTATTGATCATTTTAGAGAAAATAAATATTATAATAATACCTGTTGCACGACCAAATAATAAACATATAAGCTACAAATAGATAACGGATCTATGAATTTGCCTTAAGCATCATAACTTAAATTCAGATGAAAAGATGTTGAGTTTCAGCATTCATGGTAACTTTTTAAAATTATTTTTATAACATCTTAATATGATAGATGTATTATTCAAAAATTGTTGTGCTTCCTTTATCACTACATTTAGTCAGAAATATGACTTATATTAATTACACATTATGTTATGTTCGCAGTATTTTCAATTTGTCAAATTTTTTTCTCGTAAATCGAGCACCGATGCCGTTGATCAATCAGAAGTCTGTCACGCAATTTGACGAATGTAGTAGCAAATATAATCTCTGACGTTATTTGTGTGTATGTCCAAAGATGAATATGCTTACGTTATTTCCACTTGTCATGATATGCACTTCCCATACATCTTTGTTTGCATAAACGACAATGTTACGGCTTATTATAGTACTACCTCTTGGCTCTAATAAGAGAAATTATAATTTATGCATGTAATCTAATTAAATCAAACATATGTAAAATTAATTTATGAATTTATATGTATAAAGAAGCATTTAACTAAACATGTGATCAGTGACAGATTTAAAGGAATAAAGTCTGCCTTTGTTATGTATAAATGAACTTTTGAGTCAAAGCAATTTTATGCTGTATGTAAAATAATTTTTCATTATCAAATATATTTTTTAAACGACATTTTCCCATTTCGTATCACATATATGGAAATAAAATGTATACTTGTTGCATGTTAAGTTTTTTTACGTACTCCTTTTATTTAATTTATAATAATGTTAAATAAAAACCGCATATATAATTATGATATAATTTTACTCTATAACAAATAAGGTAATTTTTTGTATTTGCGTTACATTTTAACCAAATGTAATATATAATGAGCAAAATTAGTATAAATGATGATAAGTTAAAAAAGTAGCTCATATTTTTTTAATGTCATAATAACATCAATATTTAATTAATAATGATAATATTTAAAATATTATTAAACATTTCATGAAAGAAAATTCATGAAATTAATAAATTAGGTAAAACATAAAGAAAATAGTTAAAAACAAATCTCATGAAGATATGTAACAAATGTCTGCTCAGTAAAAGGTGTCATTTCAGTTAAACGATACGACTGCAGAACTTACTCATATCAAACGTGTGCAATCGGGCATACGACATCGCGAACTAATAAACTTGTGTAACAAATGTTACTACGCTTAGTGTGAAATATAGAAAGTATAATCTTCAAAAATCATATTGTGGAAGACAATTAATTAGAATCTATTTAATTTTATTGGTCTTCCGTTTGACCTTGAAAATTATTGTTGTAAATAAAACTTTTCGGTAAAACCGACATAATTAAATATTTTTTAAAAATATTATTAGAATAACTTACGTGAAGGGATCTTAAACAAATTCTTATTTGGTGTTGGTAGCGATTTTGGTTGCTTACCTGTAACAAAAATATTAAAGTGTTATGATAAATATATTTAGTTGTTTTTATTAATTAGTTATTTAATTTTGTATTTAATTAGTTATTGGTTAAAACACTATTTATTTCAGAAAACTTTTAATAATATTATTTCATAACAATTAAAAAAGTTAAACAAACAGCTTGTTTAACTTAAAACTGTTTATATACTTTGTTTCATAATTAAATAATGAAACATTAAAAGAATGTTATAAATCTAACGCTTTATGTGAAAATTAATTAACCTTAATTGAAAAGTCGTAATTTTTTATGTAAAAGACATGTTCATTGTCACGTTTCGCCTTATTTGACTTTCAAATTTCCATCTTTTAATTTCAAATGTTGGCTATTGAATACAACTTGATCACTGCTCCGGTTATAAAATTTTACTTTTTCTATGCAGGTTTTTTACGTTGCATTTTATTTTACTTTTTTTGTAATTATAATTAATTTTATTAGCAAAATCGAGGTACAAAAATGTGTTTCATGTAAAGTAAACAATGTTATTTATTCTTTAGAATAAATATTTATTTTTTGTTTCCTTTATAAAAAAAAACTTTTTAAACTATTATTTTTATAAATGAAATGTCATAGTTTGATTTGTTTAATCAAAGTCACTAAGTCTTAATATATTGACCATGGATGTTGTGATTATTTTTTCATTATTAAAACATTATTCTTCGTTACACTAATGCATAACTTCTCAAACATCAAACTGTCATTTAGTTAACAAGCATCACTCACTGTCAAACCATTGCAGATACAATCGACATGCATAACATACTGTACAAGTATTTTCAGAGTAACGTTAATAATAGATACAATATAACACAAAAACTGCTTTTTGGTAATTCTTCGCTAATTTACAGTCATTCCTACAGATATATATGTATATATATATATATATATATATATATGGGACTATACATGAAATATCACAGGACAAAATATCACAGACAAAATATTACAGACAAAAATATTACATTTTTCATGATATGTATCATTTTTATATTGAAAATACACAAATAAAATATTAAATGTAACAAAATGAGCAGAAATAATACGCCCAAACGCATATAAATACGTTTGGGCGTATAT
>JABFPJ010001585.1:0-24558 GCA_022817425.1 Gryon sp. ZL-2020 | reverse complement strand
CAAATTTAATTTTTATAATTATAAATAAAAAAAAATAAAATTAAACAATTGAAATAAAATTTTCAAATAAGAAACAATTTTATTAATTAAAATTTCTTTCATTATTAAATTTTATTCATTATTCATTATTAAATTTTCAAATTTAACTAAAAAAATTATAAATTAAAAAAAATAAAATTAAACAATTGAAATAAAATTTTCAAATAAGAAACAATTTTAATAATTAAAATTTTATTCATTATTCATTATTAAATTTTCAAATTTAATTTTTAAATTTATAAATTAAAAAAAAAGAATAAAATTGAACAATTAAAATAAAAAAATAAAAATAAATTTGTTCAATAAAAATATTCTTTTTAAAATTGTTATATATATATTACCCTAAATTATACAGAAAAGATGGAAATTGAAATATTTGACACATGATTTGACTGATAACAGATTCGAGTGCATTTTGTTGTTTATAATTTTGTGCACACAAGATTTGTACTATTAACAACGTTGCAGTCGTAATAACAGACGGCCGTTAGCGTGCCACTTGTTGGACGCGGCGGTGCGCGGGGGGCAGCCACCTGCTGCTACGCCACTGTCTCATCGATTCCTCAAACTCACGCTGAATCCCGAGTCGTTGCTATAGCAACGAACCTCGCTTTACAACTCAAAGATAACGTCACCCTTTTCAGACTCACACTACCCCTGCTAAGTTACGCCACGTGATAAACATTCGTTGGTTTGGTTGAAAACAGGAATTGACGCTGTCAACAATTTCTTCGTTACATTTATTGGCGCTATAAGATTTCATGATGGATCGTGGAAATAAGGGAGGGCTGCAATTGAATCGACCGAATCTGACCACACCTGGGTAATGGCCGAAGTGAACATCCAACTTTTGCACAGAAATATCGAAAATATTGGTCGATCATTTTCTCCTTTTTATATTAAAAAAAAATTTGTTTAAATATTTTGTTGGGCAAAAATTATTGTTTATAAAATAGGTTTTTAGTTCAAATAAATACAAAACAAAACCCAATTTTAAAAAAAGTTTAAAAAAAAAGTCTAAAAAAAGTTAAAAAAAAAGTTGTAAAAAAAGTTTTAAAAAAAAGTTGTACAAAAAAGTTTTTTTTTAAAGTTAAAAAAAAAGTTTTTTTAAAAAAAATTGTAAAAAAAGTTTTTTTAAAAAAAAGTTTAACAAAAAAATAATTATTGTTATTTTTTTTAAATGTTTTAATTCATTTATTTCAGTTATTTACTTTATTTGAACTATTTGAACCAAAAATACCGGGAAATTTCAAGACAAGAATTGACGGAATGATAACATGATTATACAAAAGAGGAAGAAAAAACGATGCAGAAATTTCTTTACTGCAGAATTTTGAATGTTAAAAAGTAAACAAGATAAATGCTTAATTTTTGGTATTTCTTGAATGTTAGCTTTTTACTATTTTTGCGTGGAAGGAAATTTGTTATTGTTGTTTTAGAGAGTTTTCATTTTTATTCGACTTTTGTTTTTGTAAACATAACGGTGGTTGTAATTGTAATATTTGTATTTGAACTGCATTTCATATTGTAGTAATAGGTTATGAGTTATTTTCATATTTCCGAAAACAATGTGATAGACAAAGAGAAATACTTATGTTTACATATAATGTAAACAAAGACAAATAAATATATGAAAATAGCGTATTCGTAAGAATGAAGAAAAAATTAGTTATCGTTATTTTGATGACTAATCGCTAATGTATGTCTATTTATTATGTCGATAATAAATTTTATTTGTAACATAAATTTTGTGTTTATTACTCTCACAAATTTATTTGAGTCAAAAATATTTAGTTGAAGGGGAAATTAAAATACTACGCACATATAATATAAACACAAAACGTAAACAAAGATATGAAGTGAAATTACTTTATGTTTGTTTACGTTTTGTATTTATATGTTATGCGTCTTTTATTATTTTCTAAAAATACACATTTTTTCGTCAACTGTACCTTTTTATGAGAGGAAAACAAATGAAAATTTAATATATAAATGAATTAATGCAATATAATGCAATAAATGAAATATTATTTTTAAACATTAATAAAATCTGATGTATATTAAAATATACTTTTATTTTGATATTTTTTAAAAATATTTTTATTACGCATCAAACTGAAATATCAATAGAATTTGAATTTCGAATAAACATAACCTCACTTTTGTATAAATTATTTTCAAATTTCTGTAAAAATTTTTTCGGACAACAAAAAGACTTCTTTTGCAAATTTAACTTCGCTTTTGAATAATTTTTGAAATATTGAAAATGTGAGGTTATGTTTATTCCATCTTTTTACTTCATTGATAATTCACTTTTAGAAAGATGAAACTAGGAAGACATGTTTCAAACATTTTTTTGCGAGGGAAAATGGCGTTGCTCTCCCCAAGTAAAATAAAAAATTTAAGAAAATATTTTCAAAATTTTAATGGACAATAACCTATTTGTTACCTTTGCAGAAACCATTGCTTTGTTAATTCCAGTTGATAATTAACTGCCAATGCCAAGAATAAGAATCCATAATCACATTTTTTTTTAATGTCCATCACTTAATTTTTCCGAACACACGCGAACAAAATGCAAATATGTCGGAAACTCCCGAAGTAATCCGAATATACGCGAACACAACCGAACGAAACACGAACGTACAAAATCACTCCCGAATTAAATGAAAAGCGCCCGAACTGAATAATTATTCAACTCCGAAGATAATTGAACTACTAAAATAAACTAAATCCGAATAAACGCGAAGTGATTCATCCGAAATAAATAGTGAAACACCGACAAGTTCCGAAGTCGGTGCCGATCACTTTCAAACTAAAACCGAACATATTAGAACAGTCGTAAACCGATTCCGAACATACTCGAATTAAAATTGATATTATCCGAATATAACCGAAGTTACTACGAACATACCCGAATATATCCGAAATGAAACTAAGCACATTACAACAGTGGTACCAACTACTGACTAAAAAAATGAAATTGCGCGGGAAATTTGAATTATAAAATAATAAATAAGTAAATAATATAATAAAAATATGTTAAAAATAAATAAAATAATTATAAATTAATACAAATAATTAAAAATAAATCAAAGTTAATTGAAATAAAAAATAAAATAAATGAAATAAATAAAGTAAAGTAAATAAAATTGAATTAAAAAAATAAAAATAATAAAATTATTTAAATAAAATTTAAAAATAATTAGAATTTTGCAAAAACAACATTTTTTATTTTTTACCTCTTTTAAACAAATATGCATAAATATATGTATTTTTTCACACAATTCATGTATTTCGTTACAAATATAAAGTTAATATAAATAAAACGTCTGGGAAAAAATGAGACATTTTCTATTAACATTTTGTAATATAACATATAATTCTTAATGAAAGATATATAATATCTTGTAAATGCAATATTAATTAAGTATACATCCACCTTATATATTCCCTGAAAGTTTCACATTATGTCAAAAAATGGCTTTTACAATGAAGCGATAGAAGTTATAAAGTTTGAATTAATGATTATACATGACAATATTTGATTAAAGTTGATCTTTATGATTAAAATTGCAATATGGTATTGACGTTGAGTGATTTATATAGGTAATAATAATGTAAATTATTACATTACGTTTTATTACATTTCATTAATAATTTTCAATAATTTTGCTAATTAAAATTTGTTGCTAATTCAAATTTTTTGTTAATTAAAATCATATTTTAATTAACATTTCAACTAATAATTTATTATATTTTTTATTCATGTTATTAATGTAAAAAAACTTATTAATATAATTTTGGCTCATAACTAAATTAAAAAATACCTAATATTATGTTAGGTTATGTTTAAAAAATTTGATTTTCATATAAAATGTATTTCAAATCTATAAAGTAGATTTCCAGTTACTTTATTTTTTTTTTGCAAAAGTAATTATTTGAAATAAACAGTTATTAACAAAACATACAAATATAATTTTTTTTTTGTTTTTATTGCGTTTTCATTTTTCCTTTCCATGTTATTTTTAAATTATTATTAGAATGTTTTTCATTTTAATTGTATTACAATATTATTTTTATAAAAATTGTGCTTTTGAAAAAGAAACACGATAAAAAACGTATTATTTCAAAGTAAAAAAATATTAAACTCTTATAATAATATACAGTATGTACATTTAATTTTATTTAAAAGCTTTTCTTAATTGAAATATTTCATATTTTTCGAAGAATATTTAAACGAAAAATTTAGCATATAAAATACTGCTTAAACAACTTCATCACAATAATTTCATTGTATTCAAATGCTTCATTTGATGTACATTTTTTAATCCTGAACTTTTGTTCCTTCGGATCAAAATACGATGCTACATCGTACAACAAGCATGTAAATGTGAAACAATTGCGCGCTTTACTCAGATCTTATTTATCATTTCAATTTAATCGTTTCTATTTCCTTTCTTCATCCGTCAAAGCATTTATTTTTCAACAACTGAAAGATGCTACTCGAACACGATTAGTCTTAAATGTCACGAGGATGAAGTTCATAATTCTATCGTGTTTAGACAGAAATAACTCTTGTTTGAAAAATGACCCGGTAGAGTAAGTTTATCACGTTAGAATAATTGCCAGGTTCATTGCTCCAATAAAAAAAAAAAAAAAAATACTACATTGAATTAAATAGATTTTACTTGAATTCCATACATTTGCTTTTCAACCAATACAAAGATAGCACAAATGGCGCCAAATTCAAAAACATAAACAAAATTTTAATAATTTATTATTATATTAAAAAATGTTATAAAAAATAAATTAATACTTTTCACTGAACATTCGAAAAGAAAATATTTGTTTATATTATATTTGAGGTTATGTTATTGACATACATTTATTATATACATACATTAAATATGTTAAACTGGCGGAATGAACTGGAATTAGGACTATTTATAAAAAATATGTTGTATAAAATAAATAAATAAAACTAATGTCAAAATAATAAAAAAACACAAAATTAACACTTAATCAAGATTTGAACTTACGTCTCGTAAAGCAATTTGAATAGATTAACATTCTATTCTTAACTTAAACTGTGATTTGTGCCTTTATTGCTGATTTGTCTTGCGATATTACTGAAATGTTATTTCCATCGTATTCTTAATCAGAAATTGTATCTTATATGAAATTGCAATGACTTTATGAACGATTTCAGTAGAATTGCATTTACGACTTACGGCCCTGTTAATGTCAATCCGTAACCCTTTACTCGATGAGTCAGCCATCAATATCCCGTATGTAAGCACAAGCTATAATTATAGAATAAACGTAATTTCCGGATCATTTGATGATCGTCTTTTATACCTGCGGTTAAAACAAATATCTCAAATCATTCGGTCTGATTTCGAAAAAAAAAAAAAGAAATTGCAATATTTCTTTGTTATCTTGACTCGAAGTAATTTTCATTTGTTTCTCACTTTTTCCAAAAAATACATGATTTCTTAAAATTTAAGACAATGTAAATTTGTATTACTTTTACAGTAATTTTACATAAGAAACATTGTAAAATTACTAAATTACTAAATTATTTAGTCGCAACGATGGACAAAGATTAATAAATTAAATAAATTGCAATTAATGTACTGCAAGTCTTAAGTGAGACAAAATGAAGAATCAAACGATCATGTGACTAATTACGCGATTACACGAGTTTTATTATGTAACACGATTTTCTACTTTCAGATATTTGCACGATATACGTTGCGTCACCTTTTATAAGAAAATGATGTATTATGTGCTTTATCAACTGCGGGCATTGAAAATTGATTGATTGAAAAAAGATTTCACGTCATTATCGAGGTAGAGGTTGCATTCAACGCACGTAATTAAACAACGAAAGATAGGGGAAAAAATTGATCTTGATATTTTTAACTCAATTGGTGATCTGCATTTTAATTTGAAATATTTACTTCAAATATCAGTCATTTTAAGACATTGATGAAAAAAATAGATATTATTATAAAAGACATACAATTAAAATTACAATTAAATTACATTTATGTTTTCTTTTTCTTATATTTACTTATATATAAGTATTGAAAATATTTTTCTGATGATGTTATAGGGATTTCATAGGGATGTCACATGGATGTCAAGGGATGTGACATGGATGTCGTAAGGATGTCCAGAGATGTGACATGGATGTCGTAAGGATGTCCAGAGATGTGACATGGATGTCATGAGGAAGTCAAGAGATGTGACATGGATGTCATAAAGATGTCAAGAGATGTGAATGGATGTCCTCAAGATATCAAGTGATGTAGAAGGATATCATAAGTATGACAAGGGATGTTTTGAGAATGTTGTTAGGATGTCATAAAGATGTCAAGGGATGTGACATGGATGTTATTAGGGTGTCAAGGGATCTGAATGGATATCATAAGAATGTAAAGGGATTTGACTTTAATGTCATAAGGATGTCAAAGTATATGAATGGATGTTATAAGGATGCCAAGATATGTGACAAAGATGTCCTAAAAATCCCATAAGGATGCCAAGAAATGTGACATGGATATCATAAGGATCTCAAGGGATGTTCTAAGAATGTTATTAGGATGTCACAAAAATGTCATGAGATGTGACATGGATGTCGTAAGGATGTCAAGATATGTGACATGGATATCATAAGGATGTCGAGGGATATGACATGGATGTCATAAGGATGTCAAGGGATGTTATATGGATGTCATAAGAATGTCAAGGGATGTTATACGGATGTCATAAGAATGTCAAGGGATGTTATATGAATATCATAAGAATATCAAGGGATGTGACATAGATTTCATAAGGATGTCAAAAGGTATCACATAGATGTCATAAGGATGTCAAGAGATGTTATATGGATGTCATAAGAATGTCAAGGGATGTTATATGGATGTCATAAGAATATCAAGGGATGTGACATAGATTTCATAAGGATGTCAAAAGGTATGACATGGATGTCATTAGGATGTCAAAAGATGTGAGTGGATGTCCTAAGGATATCTCGAGATGTGAACAGATGTCATAAGGATGTCACGGGATGTAACATGGATGTCATAAGGATGTCAAAGGATGTCAAAAAATTTGATAAGGATATCTTAAGGATGACAAAAGATGTGAGTGGATGTCCTAAGGATATCAAGAGACATGAACGAATGTTATAAGGATGTCAAATAATGTAATATGGATGTCATAAGAATGTCAAAAGATGTCAACAAATTTGATAAGGATATCTTAAGGATGTCAGAAGAATGTGATCGGATGTCCTAATGATATCAAGAGATGTGAACGGATGTCATAAGGATGACACATTGATATAGATTTTAATCATTTTTTCAACACGTGTTAAAAAATATATAAACAAAACATCATTCTTAAACAATGTGTTATATTTATAATACTCAATTATTGATTTTAAATGACGCGGAACCTCTAGCATTAAGTATTTTAACAGCTGAAATTGTATTGTAAAAAGATGTTAAAACGCTGAACGTGCAATAATTTTCGATGCACAATATCAGTGCCAATGACCGCGTGCACTCGAAAGCTCGAGAGGATGCTGTGTATATATTTCTCGGTCGCTTTCATGTCACGTGGTCACGACGATGACGTCACCGAACGACCCCCGACCACCAGGAGAGCACGCTTCAAGTGTTGCACATCCCGAAGCGCGCAATGTGGAGTTTTACATTGCGATCATCGTAGAGAAAAATGTGCTACAAGTCGGGGCGACAGGTGTCGAGCTTGTTATGCTCTGCATGAGGGGGTTAAAAGCTTCGCCCGATTAAAGCTTCAAAACTTTTTTTTTTTTTTTTTTTTTTTTTTTTTTTTTAATTGCCGTCTCTGTTTATGCTGCCAATTTATTCATCAATTTACTCAATTATTATTTTAATTAACAATTAATTAATTAATAATAATAATTAAAATTCAGATTTAATTAATTCACATCGAAAATGATGAGAAATTGTTCATATTCATTTGGCAATTATATATTAAATTTAATATATGTATAAATTAATATAAGTTTCATTCAGTGTTGTTAAATTGCATAACTGAATTTTGTTTTAAAAAAAAGGTAAAATATTTTGCAATTTAATAATTTTAATTATGATAAAAATATGAAATTAAATCTACTTGAGAAGAATAAGTTTGAATGAATAAGTTTGACTTAATTAATTCAGTTCAATGCTACGTAATTAAATCACGTTAATATCATATAAATGTGTCTATCGTACAATGCATCTATTATAACGACAGAAATTTAATGGGCAAAGTTAAATGTATAATCGAAACACAAAATATGCATATAAATAATGATATTATAATATCAATTGAAAATCAAAAAGGAAAATGGGATGTTCAGTAGTATCAAAAGCTTTAGCGCAATCGTAAAAGATAATAAATTAATTATTACCTAATAAATTGGTTTACATTTAAGTACAATTTCAAATGTGCATAATTACTCCATTTTGGATTCTCTAATAAATTAATTGTATCAAAGATTCGAACGAAAATAATTATTTTTCATTTGAATAATTGTATTGATTGAATATAAATAAATGTAATCAATTTTATAATTGCTATTATTTATGTTAATTTAAATGATAAACTGTAATGAAGCATTTTATATTGCAATTTCACTTGTACAAGAGTAAACAGGAATGAATGTGAGTTGAAATATAATTTCATGCAAACATTATTTTCAAGTAATCTTTATAATTGTGCTGTAAGTATAAAGTTTATGATTCAGTCAAAATGTAAACGACATACATGCATCGTTTATTTTCATCTAAAGCGTTAACAATTGTTTGGAATACTAATTTGAGAAAATTAAACTCTAATAACTGTTATTATTTGGATTCTCATTGTAGTTGTTTGAAAGTAAAATTCAACATCTGCGTTATTACATGAAATATTAATAATTATTCCATTAAATTTGCGGTTAATTACATAGGAGACAAAAATTCAATTCATTATTCAAAGATTGTATTAGAAATAAGTGAAATTATATCACGCTTGAACGATATTTTATTGAACTATGATTTGATTCAATTTTGGTTTTTGAAATGTCAATAGAAAGTTCGTCTAGAATATGCCAGTATTGGACTTAAATATGGCCCTGATTAGGCCTTGTATTGGTCCTATTTTTCTGTTTGAAAAATGTTTAAAAATGGGCCAACTTAGGCCCAGTCTAGGCCTACGAGTAATTAGATGAACCTGGACATTATCAACCTAAGGCCTTAATATGGCCCTGCTTTGGCCATGCATTGGCCTTTCTTCATATCTTATAACAATTTAGACAATACTGGGCCTATCTTGGCCTAATCTAGGCTTACTTATAATTAGGTAAAACCAGATGGTACCAAACTAAAGTCTTAATATGGTTCTGATTTGGCCATATGTTGGTTCTGGTTTTCTATTTTAAGAAAATTTATACAACATTGGACCTACCTTGTTCCAATGTAAGCTTACTCATAATTAGACACAACCAAATTTTATCAACTCTAGGCCTTGATATGGCCCTGATTTGGCCATATGTTGGTTTTACTTTTCTATCTTAAAAAATGTATACAACACTGCGCCTATCTTGACCCAGTCTAGGTTGACCCATAATTAGGTTAACCCGAATTCACCAATCTAACGCCTTAATATGGCCCTGGTTTGGCCATGTATTTGCCCTTTTTTCATAACTTACAGCATTTTAGACAATACTGGGCCTACCTTGGCCCAATCTAGGTTTATCCATTATTAGGTGAAACCAACTTTACCTATCTAAAGTCTTAATATGGTTCTCGTTTGGCCACATATTGGTTCTACTTTTTTATCTTAAACAAATTTATGCAACTTTGGACTACCTTGGCCCAATCTAGGTTTACCCATAATAATGTGAACCCGAATTTTATCAACCGAAGGCCTTAATATGGCCCTGATTAGGCCATATGATGATTCTACTTTTCTATCTTAAAAAAATGTATACAATTTTGGCCTACCTTGGCCCAGTCTAGGTTTACCCATAATTAGGTTAACCCGAATTCACCAATCTAACGCCTTAATATGGCCCTGGTTTGGCCATGTATTGGCCCTTTCTTCATAACTTACAGCATTTTAGACAATACTGGGCCTACCTTGGCCCAATCTAGGTTTATCCATAATTAGGTGAAACCAGCTTTACCAATCTAAAGTCTTAATATGGTTCTGGTTTGGCCATATATTGGTTCTACTTTTTATCTTAAACAAATTTATGCAACTTTGGACTACCTTGGCGTAATCTAAGTTTACCCATAATAATGTGAACCCGAATTTTATCAACCGAAGGCCTTAATATGGCCCTGATTAAGCCATATGATGATTCTACTTTTTTATCTTAAAAAAATTTATACAATTTTGGCCTACCTTGGCCCAGTCCAGATTTACGCATAATTAGGTGTACCCGACTTTACCAATCTAAGGTTCTAATATGGCCCTGGTAAGGCCATTTAATAACCCTTTTGAATAAGCAAACTTTGTTCAATTTGCTGTTTCAATCAATACTTTCATGAAAAATGAGGATATTTAACTGCAAAAATGGCAAAATATTGTTAAACAAAAGTTGTTTGAAAATGATCACATTAAAGTTATAGCAGCTAACCATCACACTCCCCGTGCAAGTACTCTCAAACCGAGCAGCTGTTACCATCCCTAACTATTTGCTTTATTGTTGAGACATTCTGCAAACACTCGGATCTTTACTTTGACCAAGCTTCAACAGTAATTTTTCATTGATTTTTTTTGTCATAGATAAGCTACTTATTTCCCTTTATGCTATTATTCAAGGACACTAATTTTCAGCAAACGAAGGATTAACGGGATCTATGAGTTTCAAATGAAATGCTGTTTAATTTAGACGTAAAATCTCGCGACTGAAATTACATAAGGATTCGAATATAAAATGATTATTTTCAATTATTCATCAACAAATACCCTAAGTATATAATATTTAATAGTATATAATAAATTATAATAATATCATTATATAATATATTTCTAACAAATCTCTAATTTAGCAATCATTACTGTTATAATCAGTATTAATGCAATCACGGTTAATTATCACTAACTTAATTATCACTAATAATCGGCAGTATTATAATCATCATTTTGACTAAATTTTCCATCATTATTATAATTATCTTAAATAATTTAATCATAATGAATTTTCAATGTCCTTGTATGCAGAAATTACATTACGAGCCACCTTGTAAACACTAATGATGAACAATGTTCCAAACATGATTAAGGATTTCATCATTGATAATTATCATCAATGATTCAGTTACAATTTATATCTTTGGTAGTGATGATAATTGCTTATTTTAAAGTAGTGATATATTCATTAACTATAAACAATTCTTTATTTCTAATATACAATTTTACATTTCAAAGTAACTTAGAATATATATATATATATATATATATATATATATATATATATATATATATATATATATAAAGAACTAAACATTCTTATTATTATTAAATATGTGGTAAAGTAAAATATAAAAAAAACAGTGAAATTAATTTTAACAAGTTTCATATAACATTTTCATATAATACTTTTCAAAGAAAATTATATTTTTTGAAAAAAGCCATATTTTTAATAAAAAATTTGAAATCAACGTATAACTTCAAAGTCAGGTCCATATTGATCCAGCTTTCATTTTGCCAGCAGTCATTTCACGATAAAATTTTAATATCGCAAAAGTTGATGCAGGAGGGCAGAAAAATAAAAAGGAGAGAAAGAATAAAATGCACGGCTGGGGAATGTTTACAGGGAAACAAGTGACGCGATAGGTCAGCAACAGCGTGGAGCGAAGATACGAAACAAATAATGAACTAAGTTGACGTGTGTGTTGTGTGTTGGATTCGAGTGCTCATCGGAAATTTATTGCTGGTTAGACGTGGAATTAGCGAATGAGGGAAGTAACGTTTGATGGTGGCGGCGGTTATTGGGGAAGGGAAGAACGGGGAACGGAGTTTTGATTGATGGCGACGAGTGGTTTATAGGCTTACGGGTCGTGGGAATGTTTGCATGGTCTCAATGAGCGGATAATCAGTTTTGAGGTGATTTTCGCAAGACTCTATGATTTCTCGCAAAATTTCATCCCGGCAACATTTCAAACTGAATGCTTATGGTTTATTTTGTAGATTATGATATGCAAAATTATGTTTTTCTCAAAGGTGCATCGAAAACAGATCTTTTCTGCCCTCAAAAGTGGGATAAAAATGGTACTTTCTCTCCCGAGTGAGGAAAAGGATTTTTATCCCTTAAATGTCAAAGTGGAAGTTTACTTTCCTCCCTAGGGCATGAAAGTACCACTTTTATCACACCTTTCAGGAAAATGGTCTGTTACGTAACTAGGGAGAAAAGTTGATGATTTTAGACTAGTGTGAAAATACGTCTTTTCTTCCCTCAAAAGTGGGATAAAAATGGTACTTTCTCTCCCGAGTGAGGAAAAGGTTTTTCGTAATTTAAATGTCAAAGTGGAAGTTTACTTTCCTCCCTAGGGCATGAAAGTACCACTTTTATTACACCTTTTAGGAAAATAGTATGTTACGTAACTAGGGAGGAAAGCTGACGATTTTAGACTAGTGTGAAAATACGTCTTTTCTTCCCTCAAAAGTGGGATAAAAATGGTACTTTCTTTCCTGAGTGAGGAAAAGTATTTTTATCCCTTAAATGTCAAAGTGGAAGTTTACTTTCCTCCCTATTGCATGAAAGTACCACTTTTATCACACCTTTTAGGAAAATGGTCTGTTACGTAACTAGGGAGGAAAGTTGACGATTTTAGACTAGTGTGAAAATACGTCTTTTTTTCCCTCAAAAGTGGGACGAAAATGAGCAGGACGAAGTCTTTCTCTCCCGCGGGAGGAAAAGTATTTTCATCCCTTAAATGACGTAATGGAAGTTTACGGAATGGGACTTTCCTCCCTTGGGATGGAAAGTAGGAATAAAACGTTATTTTCCTTTTATACTACTTTCGTCCCACTTCAAAGGAAAGAAAAGATGTATTTTCGTTTTACAAGTATGAAAAAAGTTGTGCTTTCACACTCGTCTAGAATCGTCAACTTTTCTCCCTCGTTATGCAATATACTGCTCTCACGGACGAAAATATATTTCAAAAATATATATAAAAATATATTTTCGGCAATAGACAAAAATATATATATTTTGGATATATTTTTTACTTATATTTAAAAAATTTATATCGTAATAATGAACGAATATATATATATATATATAATATATGAGAAATATATAATTAATATTTATATATTTAATATTCCTGTCAAAACTAAAAATATATTGCGAATATATTGTTAATATATTTTATATATATTTTTAATATAGAAACGTATTGTAAATATATTACAAATATATAATGATTATATGGTGAATATAATAATAATATATTATGAATATATTCAGAATATAGTAACTATACCTTCGCAATATATTTTTCATTTTGCTAGGGATATTTTTAAAATATAAAATAAACATAAATTAAAAATATATTTATATCTACAATGTACATTTTTTATTTTTAAAAATCGGCAAAAAACCATACTTAATTATATATTTTTCATCCATAAGAGTATTTTGTCAATTTCTATTTTATCTTTCAAGTTATTCATAATAAATATTATTCATCATCAGAGAACGTAATAAAAATTGTTGTTAAAAATTGTTGTTATACTTTTGTGATAAAATAATAGATGATAAAAGGCGTGTGTAGCCAGAGTGAAACAATAATTGAAGTTGATTGAATAAATGAAGATATAAAATAAAAAAAAAGATGAGAATTAAAAAATTATTAAAGCTTTAAAATGTAATGAAAGAGTATATATGGAAATGCGCTGTAATCAGAAATCAATATTTCATTTGATACGTGTATTTTCATATCCCAGTTGTAAAAATTAATAACATTGAAGACACACGTATAAAAAGTAAAGATCACGAACAAACATGCTGATTGGATTAAATAATGTATAAAAGCGGTAATATCGAAGAAGCAATCAATTGACCACAGTTCGCTGGCACAATGACCCATTCGGTCGTTCAATGAATGAGACATCATATATATATATATATGTATATATATATATATATATATATATATGTATATATGATGTCGCATTGAATATAACACTTATATTGCCTTCGATTGATTGATATCTCGATTTCATTTCAAGTTTTACATTATTTTTATTATATTTCAAGAAAAGAATGTGTATTGTGACAGTCATTGTTAAAATCTTATCATAAATCTCAGTATGAAATATCATCTGTGTCATTTATCGTATATTAAAAAAGTTTGATAAAAGGGATTCTGTAATTGTACGTACATTTACGGATTTTGTCTCTTGATGATTTTCTGATATTTTAGTGCAAATTTCAGCAAAAATTACAATCAAAAAATCAATGCTAAAAGACATCTTTTTATAGAATAATATTGCTTTTATAACAAATTTTTTTAGATGAGAAAAGTTGGTTGAAATTGTTGGTTGAAAAATGAATAATAAATGATTCTAATATTACACACTTCATTTGATCCATTTTTGTAATGCATGGATTATGCGTGTTACGAAAAGTGAAAAGACAGCAGAAATTAATACTCAAACGCACGAAGAAACTTTGACGATGTTATTACACCCCATCAGCAACAGCCATTGAAATAAGAACGTTTTTTGTACGTATTAACTTGGGTATTAGTGCTTCCTTCTTATTTACGTCACTCCGTTGAAATAAGATTGTATTACGTGAGCAATGTTGCTGCTGATATAATTTTCTATCGAAGTGCGACCGTTCACATGGACAAATGCACACGTGTAGTTGAGGTGATAACGAAGTTGACAAAACGTATATACTCGCCACTAAAATATAATCATACACATTTTCACTTTTTATGTCTTCAAATGAGATGAACATAAAGTATGACCATTTTTCAGAAAATAACCAAGCCAAAAAGTTGAATCAAGAAAGTAATAGGAATATAAATAAAGTGAATCAAAATAAAGAAACAAAGTAAATCGAAACGAAGAAAAAAATCATAACAAACAAAATAAATCAAAACAAATAACAAAATCAAAACAAATAAAATAAATCAAAACAAACAACAAAATCAAAACAGACAAAAGAAGCAAAACAAATGAAATACATCAAAACAAACAACAAAATCAAAACAGACAAAAGAAGCAAAACAAATAAAATATATCAAAACAAAAAACAAAATCAAAACAGACAAAAGAAGGAAAACAAACAAATTAAACAAAAACAAACAAAAAAACCAAAACATACAACCAAATTCAAAGAAACAAACGAAATCAAAACAAACAAACAAAAAAAGCAAAACAAACAAACGAGATCAAAACAGACAAAATAAAAACAAAACAAACAAAATAAATAAAAGCAAACAAAAAATCAAAACAAACAAAAAAAACAAAACAAACAAAACTGACCTTCCCTGGTTCAATGTATTTATTTGATTCATATAAAATAATAATTAATTTTTAAGTTTCTACTAAAATCAAAGGTCAACTAAGGTCATCTGTGTTGCATCGAAACTTTAATATAAGCTCTTTTCACGTAAAATATGCAAGCTCTTAATATTATAATATGTGTGGCTCCTAGAGTGAAGTACTTTTCAGTTATGTCAGGTGACACAAAATTCTTTGTGCAAGACGTTCCATGTAAAACAAAACAAAAACAAAGCCACGTTGAGGGTTTAATAAGGTAATAAACAACATTGATAATAATGAACCAAACAAATTAAACAACATAAACAAACGCAAAAAAACAAAGCAAAATAAACAAACATAAACAGAAAATGTTCACAACAAAGTGTAAACATAAACAAAGTAAACACAAACAAAACATAAACAAGAGTAAACAAACATCAATAAAGATAAACAAACCAAAGTAAATAAAAACAAAGATAAATTAAACAATCAATGTTTTCGCAACGTTTAAATTCAAAATACTTGTTACTGTAAGTTTTAATTGAAATAGTTATTTTAATCAATGTACACAACGACATAGCGTAACGAATATACAACCAACGTAAAAAACATTAATCGTAATCTAAAATTGTACAACCAATAAAGGTAAACTACATTGCGTTTAAATTTATAGTTTCTATATTATTTGTTCAATTAATGTGAGTATGCAAATTATGTGTATATAATGTGTATACACATAATTTGCATTCAGTATATTACATTTCAATCGATAAATCGAAAACGATAAATAATGTGTAGCAAAATGAAATTTATAAAAAGCTTTTTTTCCACAATTTTGCAAGAATCGTAAAATAATTATGAGACAAGCAATAAATTTTAAGTAGTTTAAGTTTCTGTATTTTTCTATTTCTGCCATTTCGATTACCATGCATTATTTTTCGTTCAGTAAACCCTCGCAAAAAAACCCACAAGCATTCGTATAAGACGTATCTCGATGCTTCTCACTATTTTGCGCCGGCAGTTTTATTGATTTCGACTCTCACGCTTCGAGATAGAATATATAAAATATCTAGCGGGGTGTATGTCGATGTATAAATTGCCCGCGTTAACTCATCCGTTTACTTTCACAACACATATACATGCATACATACGTTCATACGTACACGGACTAAAATGTGTGTTTGTCATCGCAAGTTAATTTGCACGAACGCATTTATCGTCACGTCGCGAAAAAGATCTTTAGAAATAAACCGCACATATAAAAGAAAAAAAACGAGGAAGAACATTTTTGTCTTTTGTTAAATAACCGATAAATTATGATC
The DNA here is from genome assembly GCA_022817425.1 of Gryon sp. ZL-2020. NCBI lineage: Eukaryota > Metazoa > Arthropoda > Insecta > Hymenoptera > Scelionidae > Gryon > Gryon sp. ZL-2020. The sequence continues at coordinate 7,663 of JABFPJ010001585.1, read as the reverse complement.
TTCTGTTTTAGTTTTAAGGTTTTTTTTTAATAATTCTTATTAATATATAAATATAGACTTGAAAATGTTTGTTATTTAGATATAGGGATGTCATAAGGATGTCAAGGGATGTCATAAGGATGTCAGGGGATGTCAAGGGATGTCAAATGATGTCATGAGGATGTCACAGGGATGTCAAAGGACGTCATAAGGATGTCAAGTGATGTCAATGGATGTCATAAGTATGTCAGGGGATGTCAAAGGATGTCATAAGGATGTCACAGGGATGTCAAGAGATATCATTAGAATTTCAAGAGATGTCAAAGGATGTTATATGGATGTCATAAGGATGTCATAACCGAGAATTCAACTACTATGAAAATCTAAAAGTAAAAATTGCGCAATCTGGATAAAAATATATATTCAAATGACTTGATAAGATCAACCTTATTTTCTGAAATAAATTTAATGAATTTGGTCAAAGTTGCCTTGAAATGCTTCGAATCAAAAATGATCGCAATTTTGATTACTAGAAAGAAATAGAAGTACAAGAAAGTTCAAAGTTCACGAATCACAATTCCGAACGATACACGAGTTAAATCAAGTGACTTTCATTCATTACAACCGAGACTGTGAAATCACTATACCGAATCAAATAATTCGTTTAAAATGAAAAAAAAAAAAATTTGTTTTTTCGTACTCCTTTCTTCGCCAGCCACTACTCTTATTTTTTATTAAATTAAAACTTCTTTGTTCTTATGCTTGTAGAATAAGTTGGTCTAATTAAAAATCTCTTTAAATAACATGTTAGAAGAGAAAACGAATTGCAAAACGAGAGGAATGCAAAGTGAGAGATGGACGGGAGAAGTAAAAAGAGAGGAAAAAAATTGAATGCCAAATGAAGAGGAACAAAAAAAAAGAATTAAAAATGAAATTCGTTGAGCGATAAGTAAACGGAAGGACGAAAGCAAAACGTTGATGATACGCCCCCCGGGGATTTATAATTGAATCGCTTGGACTAAATTTTGTATTTAGAAAAAGTTGCATCAACATCAACTGTTGTTCTTTGCAAGGCAGGCAAGTTTTTTTTTAAACATTCTTCTTCTGCTTGTCCAAAATTAAATAATCTCACTAAAGACGGCGATTGTATTTTTTAACAATTATGTTTCGTTGTGATAAGAAAAAAAAAGTTTGCAGTTTTATGTTGGATTAAAAAGTCATATTCTAAAAAAAACAACTGAAAATAATTTGCATAATAAGAAATTAAATAAAATTAATAATAACATAAAATAATAAAAATAAATATTAATTTTTAATTAATATTAATTATTTAATTATTATTTTATTGTATTATTTATTTATTTATTTATATATTTAAATTATATTTTTTTAATATTCCATTTAATTATTTATAATTACTTTTTTATATTATTCCTTTGTTTATTTATAATAAATACATCAAATAAAATAATTAAAAAATCATCTATTTATGTATATTCATTGATATAATTTTAATTAAATTTATTGTTCTTGAAATGTATCATTTATGGATGACTTTTATGATTATTATGTGCATTCGCTTCAAGTCATATTTCAATAGAAAAGAATTTCCTTTAATATTTGTTCTTCTTTACCGAATACATTTGCCTCATAATTATTTGTAATAAATGTATAATACCGTAAAAAAGAAAAGTCTACGGAAAAATGATAACAAAAAGCAAATTGTAGTGCAGCCTTAAATAACAAACAAGCCATCAAATAACAAATGAAAATGATTAAACAAAATGTTCTCAGATCGAGTTTTTCTTTATTGGAAAAAACGAGTCAACAGAAATACTTCGCTAACGCAAAGAAGTTAATTTTATGAACAGTAAAAAGAAACCCGGCCGTTCGACTTAACACTCGCTGTTCTACTTTCGGAATATCAATTTAATTCCCGTACTTCTTAACAATATCAAGATTTTAATTAATTTATCCCGTGAAATTCAATGTCAAAACTTATTAATTACTAATAGATTTAAACTTTTTTCCAGTAAAATCTTTTGCTGACTTTTTTAATTAAAATTTATATTATATGCAAAATCAAATGCATCGAAAAAGTGATTATAACAAAAGTTTGCTTTTTTTTATTCATTCATACTTTTATTTTGTTTATTCATTTTTGGTTAATGCTTCGATAAATAAGAATAATTTGAAGTTGTCACTTGTTTGCTGAAATGTCAAAACATAAATTGTCACGTGAATTTAACACTCGTCAAGTTTTGAAGTTTCGCAATTGAATCCAAATAAATTTACAAAATTCTCCATTGAAAATATAACAAAACAAGACACAACCACGCAATTTCAATGTAACAATATTTGCAAATTCATTTCGTCAGGTAAACCAATCTTTCTAACCTTGACATAACATAAATTTTATTTTTTATTTTATTTATTTTTCTACTATTTAAATTAAAATTTAAACTTTATATTCCAAAAAATAATTTATTAAATATATAAAAAAATTAATGAATTAAATAATCCTTTTTTTATTTCGTCATTTTAATATTCTAATTATTTTATGATTGAATTTAATTTAAATATTGCGATGAAATTGAAATTGATTTGGTGCAAATTATCATTTCTGCTGTTATATATTTGTACGAAACTTGTGACGAGTTGAAACAAAGTTAGACTATGGCACGTTCGGCAACAGCAAAACTATTGCATCGGCCACAAAACAGCACTGGCTTTGAAAGTGCATCCGGAAAAGTGAGGATTTTCGAAAACTCGGGTTTGTGTGGTCGACGCGGGAATAGTTTGAATCGCACAAAGGTGACCACAAAGACTCGTCCGCCTTGCTAGAATTTCACAAAAAGTTTTCGCGCGTTTATTATTTACTCGGACAGCTGCTAAATATTTCGTAAAATTAACACTTGCTTTCAACTTATTTTGTCCTTTAATTTTAGTTTCCTTAAGAAAATACATTTATTTTTATTTATTTCTATTAAATTTGTTTACTGGATGGTTCAACTAAATAGTTCGATCGAGTTGCAAATATTGATCTTGTAAGATGAAATTACTCATTCACAACGCATCTGTTTTTCTCTCAAAATAGCTCTATTAATTTTAGACATAGTATAACTAAATTACGGTAATCAAATGTATAATCAAACTTGTATTATATATAAATACCCATCTCAAATCTTAATCAAAGTAAACAGTTCTGTGAGTTATGATACCCAAACGTTCTAGAATTTCAATTAATAAACTCAATTATAACCTAATAAACTCGAATTATTCTTCGACATGAACTTTGTTAATTTATACAGTTGTTTATTAGTTGCATTTAATCATTTGTTAGATTTATTTCTAACTATTATTAACCATATTAAAATCACCAAATTATTACTTTGATAATAAAAGAAAATAAAAAAAAATTTTTTTGTTTACAGTGATGATTCAAAGAAGATTGTTGAAGAACCGCAAAGGAAGCTCGTCAAAACCGCAATGATCACAAAGGAAGACGATAAAGATAAGACAAGCGATGAATTGTGCGCAACGCCATCTGATGGCATCAACCGAAAGATTGAATTTGCCCTATCGAGTGAACAATTACCAATTGTTCATCCGGTGGAAGAGGCTGAGGCAAATGCCCCTTCATCGAATCGGAAAATCGATGGCTGTGCGATTGGCTGCAGCAACAACAATGCCACCTCGCGTCGTTACACACTTAATAACATGATTGCCAACCAACAAATAAGGAATGCAAAATTAAAGCACGAAGAGATGGGCTTGCAGCAGAGATTTGACATCACCGAGCAGATGTTGGCTACTTTTGTGACGAAAAATATTTTACAAAGCATGCAAAAACCACAGATTGAGGCTTCTCAGTTGCTCGAACAATTATTTCATGTAAATTAAAAAACAAAATTTTTTGTTCTATAAGAAATTAAATTTACAATATTAAATCTCTATGATATCCTTAGGACATCCTTGTGACATCCCTAATATACGTATGACATCCTTACGATTTCCCTATGACGTTTTTATGACATCCATAACGTCCCTTGGCATCCTTATGACATCCCTAACATCCCCTGACAAACTTATGACATCCTTACGACATCCCTATGACAATTTTATGACATCCATAACATTCCTTGGCATCCTTATGCCATCCCTAATATTTTTTGACATATTTATGACATCTTCATGACATACTTACAACATCCCTAATATACATATGAAATCCTTACAACATCCCTATGACATTTTTATGACATCCATATCATCCCTTGGCATCCTTATGACAACCCTAACATCCCCTGACAAACTTATGACATTCCTATGACATCCTTACGACATCCCTAATATACATATGAAATCCTTAAGACATCCCTATGACATTTTTATGACATCCATAACATCCCTTGCCATTCTTATGACATCCCTAACATCCCCTGACAAACTTATGACATTCTTATCACAACCTTACGACATCCCTATGATATTTTTATGAAAACTATAATCCCTCAAATTTTCATTGATTAAATTCAAGTTAAATTTTATTTAAGTTAAAAAAATTAAACTAAAATAGCAACTTAAAAATAGAAAACCTTTTTGCATCCTAAGAATTGTTTCATAATTTGCTTGTAATTTGACACCTTTTTGTCCTTAGACGATTCTGTTTAATTTTTCACAGAAATTCAACGTAGAAATTCCTTGTAATCCAAGTAATCATTATAATGTAAGAATACGAGATTTAGAAGCCAGCAGAAAGAAGGAATTGGCGCGTTTGGAGGAGGTGCGCTGTCTTTGGAATGAACGACAAAGGACATTAAAATGTTTGAAGAAGGAGAAAGCTGAATTGGAAATTGCGAATGAAAAATTGGAGTCGACCTTTGATGAATTGAATTTGCAGTTGCAAAACAAGCAACAACATCAAGATAATGAAAGTAAATTTATAGTTTTTTGTTGCTATTTTTATTATTATAATGATTCTTATCATCATCATCATTATCATTATTATTATTATTATTATTATTACGGAAAATGGAATTCCATAACTTAAAAAATGTTTAAAATAAATTGTATATGTATTTAAAAGCACTGTTTTTACAATTAAAATTGTTTAAACTCAAATTTCCAAAATTCCCTAGACGATTGCAGTGATTTTCGTTGTCGTAAGCTACGCTTGGGAGAATCAGAAAGTGTTACATCCATGACGTCTGCCGACTTGGAATGCATAATCAAATTGGAGGAAGTTGCAGCAGCAACCGTGTACATGAAACGCAATATAGTTGATCTAAAGCGCAAGGAATGCGAATGTATGCGGACCCTTCAATGCGCGGAACAACTTTTATCAAAGGCACGTGAAAATACGTTTGACATTGTGAAACAAATAAAAAGTATGATTAAGAGCAAGTAATTTTCAAAAAAAAGTGCAAGAAACTCAATTTTGAAAAGGATTTACATTAATATCAAATTAAAATGATTAAAATTAAACTTTAAATTAAATCCAAGTTTAGAAAATTTTAAAAATTACAAAAAAATATCTTTTAATTTAAAAATTTAATCGAAATTGAAAAAATGATAAGCAGTGTGAACGAACAAGTTTTGCAACGTATAATAATTTAAGTTTATCGACGGAAAAAAAGTTATGGGCTAAAAAAAGTAATGAATTTAATTTAAAGATGATAATTTATGTTGGTCTGATTCTTATAAAATTTCTTGATTCAAGTTTGAAGTGCAATGAAATATGAAAAAGAACCCCTCAGACGGTAGTAAACTCGACAGTAAACTCGTTTCCGCCTTAATCAGGAAATGTACTTTTGTCGGGTGTATCCGGAATAAATATACAATTTCCAATGTCGACGCTTGTTTGCTTTTTGAAACACAATATATATTCACTTCTTGTACGTACATTTCCATTAACGAAGTAACTTTTAAAACAACAACAAAAATCACGTATTAAGTTTTTAATATTACTTTTAAAAGAAATCCTGTTAATACTTTGTTCGTTCATATTTTGCTAATCGATAAAAAAGAAATCCTTCGCTTGCATTTATATTTGAACGAGCAATAATAATTATAAATAATAATAATTACAAGTTGTAAGCTTTCAATTTATTAACAACCTTCGACTGCTGTGATTATCTAAACTTATACAGTGTCTAAAACAATAACAATTCAACTTATTAGGAAACTGAAGAGGCAGCCGACATTGGAAAAGTACACAAAACTACATCGGAACTGAGTGATAAGTTGGATTTATCAGGTAATCCTAATTAACTTGAATACGAATTTCTGTTTTAGAAATAGATAAGAATTTAAGTTTACTTTATAACTTGAAATAGAAACATTTTTTTAATTATTTCAAATGAATAATCAATCATTTTAATATCAAAAAGCTGTGATTAATAATAATCAGTGATCATGGTCAATAATTGTTTCAACATTATTTTCAAATGATTGGAGTTTCAATTATGACTAATGATCATGATTAACGATGATGATCAGTGAATTCATCACTGATCAAAGACCATCATTAACTATGATTAGGATATAGGTAATCAAAGTCTTATTAATACGAAAATTATTAATCTTGATTTGATTAATGATCGGCAAAGGAAAGGAAATATTAATACTGTAAGTGAAATAAATGTCAAAAGAAGTTTAATTACCTTCATTCATCATTTGAACTGAATTATTTTATCATCATTCTTTTGTATATTAATTCATACAAAAATATCCCATAAATTTCTTCTGCTTAAAACTTGGATGACGTCAAAACATGAAACAGTACTTAGAGAAAAATAAAGACAATTGTACTTGTCCAGAGACATTATGGTGACTTTTGATAAAAACTTATAAATACTTTTATTCATAAAAGACAAACAAATGTCTTATATGGCAAAAGAACAGTTTCAGTTATATAATCGTTCTAAGATGAAACCGGTCTATTTGTTCTTTTTATTTTATTTCTAAGTAAATGCAGCATATAAAGTGGACTAAACTGCTCATATTGATTTAATCGTTAAGTCAAACACAAATCGCTCAATTTTGGAATATTCGCAAATTAAAATTTTAATGGAAATTGAGTGCAAATCAAAATGGATATTTCAGGTGATTTTCAATTTACATTTCCTGTCAGTATTCGATTCGATGTAAAAATTGCATATATTTGTTCTGCGAAAGATCAAAACAGTTTTAAAAATATATTTCATTCGCAATTTTATTTATTACTAGGTAAATCCCGAGCTTTGGCCGGGTACTTTATTGTAAAAAATATTTAATAGCTATGATATTACATTTCCGTGATATCCTCATGATATCCCTAACATCATTTGATAACTCTATGATATCCTTTGACATTCCTATGATATCCTTATGACATCCTTGTGACATCCCTAATATTTGTAATATTACATTTCTATGACACACTTTTGACATCCCTAACATCCTTTGAAATTCTTATGACAACCGTATAACATCTTTGTGACATCCCCCTAACATCCCTGACATCCTTCTGATCTCCCTAACATCTTTTGACAACCATATGACATCCCTATGATATCCTTTCACATTCCTATGATATCCTTATGACATCCTAGTGACATTCCTAATATCTATAATATTACATTTATATGACATCCTTATGACATCCCTAACATCCTTTGACGTTCTTATGACAACCGTATGA
>JABFPJ010001584.1:0-24558 GCA_022817425.1 Gryon sp. ZL-2020 | reverse complement strand
ACTGCCGGCCGTTAGAAGAATAATCATTGATTCATTCATTTTTCGTCTATCGGCCTGAAAATTTTAGGCAGTTAGCTAACCGCCTGACGGGCATCAGGCCGTTAGAATACTAAACATCTATTATTCTATTTTCTTCTATCTGCCTGAAAATTCTAAGCCGTTAGAAGAATCATTTATGTGATGAATCAATGTAATTTATACAATATCTATTATCTATATTTATAATTTTGATTTGATTTTCTCGTTAATGATTATCAATAATTTAAAAAAAAAAATTTTTTAAGTTATTTTATTTTTTTTTTGTATTGTATTAATACACATATTAATTTGATGAATAACTGAGCAGCTATTTTTGATAAAGTATTGATGAAATAATTTAACCAAGTCTCTCGAACGAATGACTTAAATGTAATATTTTAGGTTGGCTTTTTATACATTTTTATAATACCCTCACTTAATACACTTTTATAAATTAATTATAATATGCAAATACATCCTTTCTAAAAAGTATTTTAAGGTTAATTTTATATTGTGCTATTGATTACATCTATGGTTTTTTAAATATGCTTTGAAAAACTTTTAGAAAATTGACCTTGATTTAAAACGGCAAAGGGACTTTGTCCGTCGAATGAAAATTTTTTCATCCGATGGGACTTAGAAAAATTTCACCTTAATTTAGAACTCGCAAGATGCCCCGAGGGGACTTAGAAAAATTTCGAGGTGATTTAGTATCGCCGTGATTTAGAATCCGCCTATATTACGTACCTACTATCAGTCGTCCCAATACCTTCGCATAAGCATCTTTAATGTACTTATAAGGTTAGACCCATAAGATTCCCATAAGCTTCCCATAAGCATCCCATAGGCATCCCATAAGCATGCCATAAAATTGCCATAAGCTTCCCTTAAGATTCCCATAAACTTCTCATAAATTTCCTATAAGCTTCCCATAGGCATTCCAAAAGCATGCCATAAGATTCCCATAAACTTCCCATAAACTTCCCATAAACTTCCCATAAACTTCCCATAAGCTTCCAATAAGTTTCATAAGCATTTCATAAGAATTCCATAAGCATTCCATAAGCATCCCATAAGCTTCCTATAATTCACTTTAGTAATGTTTAAGCCTAGTGCTAGTTTTTAAAGAAGTGACCATAGATAAGCAACAACAGGCTCTCAGATGCAGTGCACTATCATATAATAACTGTTTTAGTATAAAAAAATTGCAAAATAAGTTAGAGCTATATTTTGACCATGTTTTGCTTTCATTATCTGGTACTAATATGCCATAAGAGGCTCATAGATAAGCTGTTATAGTGTAAGAATCATTATTATGGTACAACTAGTCGTATAATAATACTTGATTATAGTTGTTCGGCCGTTTTAAAGACTTCACTGAAATATTCACCAATTATAGTTTAAATGAAAGATAAGTAATGGGAAGCTCATGCGAAGCTCATGGGAAGCTTATGGGAAGCTTATGGGATGTTTATAGGATGGTTATGGGATGGTTATGGGATGCCTATGAGAAGCCTGTGGGAAGCTTTTGGGAAGCCGATGGGAATCTTATGGGAAGCTTATGAGATGATTATGGGATGCTTATGGGATGCCTATGGGATTCTTATGGGATTATTATGGGATTCTTATGGGATTCTTATGGGATTCTTATGGGATTCTTATGGGATTCTTATGGGATTCTTATGGGATTCTTATGGGATTCTTATGGGATTCTTATGGGAAGCTTATGGAACGCTTATGGGATGCTTATGGGATGCCTATGGGATACTTATGGGAAGCTTATGGGAAGCTTATGGGAAGCTCAGGGGATATTTAGGGGATGCTTATGGAATGCTTATGGAATGCTTATGGAATGCTTATGGAATTCTTATGGAATGCTTCTGGGATGTTTATGGGATGTTAATAAGATGCTAATAGGACGCTATTAGAAGATTATAGGTGCATTATAGATGGTTATGGGAAGGTAATGGGACGACTGATGGAATCTGATGAGAAGCTAATAAACAATGTATGGGCAGTTCATGGAACGCATGTGAGACGGTAATGTTAATGAATCATAAATACATTCTTACTTTATAAGTTAATGAAAAAATGAATTGATATAAAACCAAAAATTCAGATAAACTGAAAAGTAAAGCCCAAGTACAAAAAATAACCTAAAAGTTAAGAATTAATGACGGTTAAAACATATTAAAGGTAACTAGTTCAAAAAATAAATTTAGAGTAAAATCTAATCTTATTTCAAACTTTATTTTAGTCAAATCAGAATACGAACTTAAGACTTAAGACTTAAAAAATGAAAAAAATTGTAATATCACTAAACGTATTCTCAATATAAGGTGCTGCTATCAATAAATTTTGTCAAGTACATTTGGAAATTTTATTTCAGGAATCTTCAATCTTCAATTTTTTTATTTAAACAAAAATATTTCTAGGATCATCAAAAATTTGTTGCTTGTAGATTCGTTAGTTTTGTTAGTTTTTTTCATTTTGTTAATCTTACTAGTTTCCTTATACATTCTTAGTTTCACTAGTTATAACTTCGTTAATTTCAAAGAAAAATGAAAAAACTTAGCATGTTGATTAATAATTTAGCAAGATTAATAATTTTAACAAAACTAACGAAACTTATTATTATTTATTACTTATTTTTGTTAGGTCTTAGTTTATTGGTCAACTTCGGCTCTTACATAATCTTGCATCTCTTAGTCAGCTAATGTATTTAATCATGTTTGTTAATAAATTAGATTTTATTGTAGATTTACTCCTCTAATTGATGATTTTTCTAGTAAAATTTGCAAATGTACTTATATATATATCCATACTAATATATAAAATTAAAATATGTTTGTTTGTTTTTTTGTCAATCACGCAAAATCTACCGGTCCAATTTAAACCAAATTTTCAGAGAATATAGTCCCACCTCTCCAAAGGGTCGTAGACTTTGTTTTTTTGCAATATCTACACTAGATTTCTAGAAAAAAAATTTTGTGTGTCATAGGTGCGCCCCTCAAGTATCATAGGGGATGTCATAGGGGATGACATAGGGGATGTCATAGCAGGTTCATACGGAGTTTATGGGAGATTAAAAGGAGTTTATAGGGAGATTAGAAGGAGTTTATAGCGACCTTATAGGGAGCTTATAGGGAGTTTATATGGAGTTTATAGGGAGTTTACAGGAAGTTTATAGGAAGTTTGTACGGCGTCCATAAAGAGCCCATAAAAAGTTTATAAAGATACCTCGGATGAAGCTAGGAATTTTACTGGGAGTCATAGGCGGTCATAGACAAGGGGTCATTGGCTTTTTGCCGGGCGAAGCCAGTGATTCAGCTATTATATATATAATTATTAACATAAACAAAGTTAATATAATAAGAACTATTTCTCCACACGGTGACAGACAATGCAGTTTTCGTTACTCAACCATAAAAAACGCACTTTTCACTCCTAGGAGGAAATCGAAAAGTATGGAATGTACTAATTCTATCTATAGAGAATTTTAAAGAAACTGCGTTTTCTGATCTCTTGTGGCGAAAAATATCGTTTGCACCATGAAAAATAAAAGAAAATTCTCTTCTCGTGAAATTACAAACCTCGCCTTCAGCTCGGATTGTAAATTTCGCATTCGGTAGCGAATTTCCTTTTTCATTTCCCTTGGTGCAAAATATACTATTTCAAAAAAATATGGAAACATCGTATAAAATAATTGTCCTTTTTCCCGCTCTTTTTAGTTTTTCTCATTTTTTACCCATTTCGGTCGATTTGACCGTCGCGCGCCTATTAACGTAATTCAATGTACTCTAAGCTTTTTTTATGATAAAATGTTAAATTTGCACGAAATGATTTTAAAATAAGGTGAAATGAGTTAAAAGGAAGTAAAAAATATAACAATCAAAAAAACGATATCAAAAAGTGTAAAACTTTCATTTGACTTAAATATACGTTTTACTCTATATTTAATATACTCGTTAATAAAAATACATATTTTACTTATAAAAAAATGTTAATAGATATTTCTTGCGTTTTAAATATATTTGTAACGTATTAATAATAATTTACAACCATTATAAGACATTTTCAACAATTTTACATGCAAATAAACATCGATAATGATTTCAATCGAAAAGACCGATGCGCACCCGCCAAGTAAGTTTTTTGTGCGCGCCCACTCCCGGGTTAAAAATGGTTTCATATGAAGTAATAATGCTTTTAAATAATGAAAATATGAAATAATAGAAAATCCTCCAATTTAACCCGGGCGAAGCCGGGAAGTCAGCTAGTCAATTAATATTTTTTTTTGTTGACGAGTAAAATCAATATAGAAAATAACTTTATATTAAAAATACGAATATATAAAATATCCCATAATACATATTTTTATTTGATTTAAAAATAAGTTCATGTTCTAAACATAGACGTGATTTATCAAAAGTATCTTGCTCTTTATTTTCGATTTTCTTTTTTATTTCACATTTATTTTTAGGCGGATGTTATCGGCACTTTCATATTTTTTATTTAATTTTTGCAATTTGTTTATTTATATTTCCGGTCGCGTTAACCGCAGCGCTATCTACGATTTCCATTGCAAGAACTGCAATATTATTTACAACAAACACCAAAGTTACCAAAGTCGGATGCAAATCTGAAATTCTGAAGTCAACTGATTTCAGTTATCCTTGTTATCGACTCGATTGCTTCTCTTTTTTAGTCCATCTCACTTTTCAAAGTGACAACATTTATTCACGAATCAAACAGTGCAATCGAGAAGAGAGAAATACAAAAAAAATACAAGTTTGCTGCACACGTCATTCTTGCCTTCCGGGTTGCTATATATATATACACATATATATACATATATATAAAAACATGATCGTTTGTCTCTTTTTAAGTTGACTTCATGTTAGTTCTGTCTCTGTCGTTCAGTGTGATGTAGTGCGTCAGCGTGATCAGCTGTCGCCGTTTCATTTATTTATTTTCGTCCTCCAGATGTTTAGGACACAACAATCTCGCCATTTTTCACGAACCACTTAATCGCGCATCGCATTTTTCAGCTGCCAAGGTGAGCCTACTAATTCACAAACAAAATATTGCCGTTGCAATTTCACGCGATCTTCGATTCACTGACGCATCTCTTCGTATGTCTTCGACAATAATCGCTTTTAAACGAACGTTGATCCCAAAACCAAAAAGAAAATTTCTTTCGACAAATATTTTTTCTGCTACATTTTTATGCCTATTTTTATGTTTTTTTTTCATTTGTATTTGTTTTTTTCCCTTGTTTTGAACTAATCTCGGTTTGTTGTTTTCTTTTTAGGTTAGAAGAAGTAAAACGATTAAGGTATCGCATTAAAATTCAACTGACCTGATTACTTTTTTCTTTGTCGATGGAAATCCTTTATTGAACTTTTAATGACAAGTTTCGTCATTCGTTGAGAAAAGACAAATTTCACGCAATTCTATCTCCTGCAGTTGTACACTGTTGAGTGTACCTATGCAATATAGATTTTGATGTGAAAATTGTGCATTCGGGAGAATTTCTTGTTTGCACAAATTAATAATACTATTTTGAAATATTCATAAAAATTACATATAATATTTTGGGTTTAATTGGAATTATTTTCTTTAGTTTTAATATAATGTAATAAAATATTTGAATCATTTTTACAAATGATTCAAATTTTGTTCTGATATTATAGAAAATAAAGGAAAGCAAGTTTATAATATTTTATTTTATATGTTATTATTAGTTTTATTGATTTTATTAAATAATTTTTTTATTAGAAAAATAAAAAAATATTTAATAGAATAAATTACCAAAATTATTAATAAATTCAGATCAATAAGAAATATTCGAAATATTGAAAGGAATTAAGTTAAATTCACAAAATGTCAAAATCTAAATATTACTCTCTATAGTCAAAATAAATAAAAAAAACGTAAACAAATAAAAAATTGTTTATAAATGAATAAAATTTTTATTTAAATGAAAAACAAAAAATGGAAATGTTTATACTTACGATTATAAGAAAAATTGTGATAAAAAACATTGTTTAAAAAAATGTTTTTGATTTGCAGATTGAGTGACTATAATCATGACTTTAATCGAAGGAGTTGGAGATGAAGTAACGGACTTTTTTATCGTCGTGGGCATTCTTTTAATTAGCTGGATAGCATGGTGTTCAACAAGTATTTCGGATCAGCCGCTAATTAGAACTGTACTTATTCTGCAACAACACACACGTAATCGAGTAACAGACTTCAGGTCTAACCAACCCGCTGGCCTTGTTAACAACAATTCGGAATTAAATTCTGAACAGACTAACCAGTTAGACACAAATAGTACTGACGAAGCTGGAAGTAGTTGTCCAGACTCGTCCAGTAATGGTAATAATCATTTAACTATTACTTGAAAATGCAACCAAAAATACCAAAATTGGTAAATAAGTGAAATTATCCATAATCAACATTCTTATATTATTCACTAAAAATAACATCTTACGAAAACCAAATTTTTGTTTCTTCTTATTAAATATTTTTTGTATTAAAAACAAATTAATATAATAATTATCAGCATGTTTTTGAGAAATTAAACTATTATCATATTTATTTACAAATTAATTATCCATTTTGTATGAAAAAACGTTAAATAAATAAATATTCATTTTAATTTTATAAATATTATACATTCATATTATTTATTGTATTTTGGAAATTGTATACTTTTAGCCAGCGGTGATATTGCAACTGAACCAACAGCAAATCAAGAGACACCAGCGACTTCGCGATCTGAAGAAAATGCACCAATTGAAACCGCATCGTCTAACTCGTACATCTTGGAGGAACGATTAATACAAGCCATGGATTCACCGAATAACGAAGACCCGCGATTATTGGAAACTAATGCCGAGAATTCCGCTGAAACAGCAACAAGTCATTCAAACGCTGAACAAAATGATTTGGAGGAACAGTTGGATGCAAATCAAGACACGCCTGAGAATGAAGAGGATAAAATTAGTATAAAGTTGATGTTTATGAATGATGATCAAAAGTTGGTGACTGCGAGCCCGAAAGAAATACTTGGTGATTTCAAAAGGTATGTTAAGTAAAGAACAAACAGGGAAGAAAAGAAGAAACGGAACTAGATGTTTTTTTTATTTTATTGACAAAAATAAGGATTTTTGTTTTTAAAAGAGAATGAGGGTAACAATTATTTTTGCTTTAAATAGCTAACTTAAGTAAAGCTAAGTTAAGTAAAGTATTAACTAATACAATTTTAAAATTTTTAATAGAGTAACTAAGAATAATTACATACTAAAATAACGAACTGCGGTCACTAATTTAAATGACTAACTTGAAAATAGATGAAACAATTTGTAACTAAGTTTTAAAAATTGGAAATTTTAACTGATTAATATAGTAGCTAACTAAAACTATACTAACTTACTATAATGACTATCAAAAATAACTGTCTAATGTAAGTAATTGAAGTGTCTGTGTAAGGTATATCATTAAAGTAACTTATTAAAGAAACTTAGTAAAGAACTAACTAAATGAACGTTTAATTAATACTTACTACAAAATCAGATAGAATACATAAAATCTATTCCACTATTTATAGTTTTTATATTTTTTATTTTTATAGTTTTTATAGTTTAGAAATATAATGCATTAAAACAAATATAACAATAAATCCTCATTGACTGGAAACTGAATCTACATTTAAGAAAACACTTTCAAATCAACCTCAAGCCTTGAAAACTAGAATTAACTATATTATCTAATTATACTAACTAAATATATTAAATATTACCCTAACAAATCGTCCAAGTTAAATATATTATTTAATTATATTAACTAACTATACTACCTTAGTGCATTAAAAAAAAACTAACTAACTAGCATTAATAATAATGCTAACTAACTGTGTTAACCAAGTATACTATTTAATTATGCTAGTAATTTTATTATTATTTTTTTTTATTTTCTTTAATTTCATTAAGATAATTAGGCCAGTGAATGGACAGTTAAGACAAAAATAGACTTTTAAGTAAAATATAATATAACAAATAAAAAAATGACAAACATAGTTTAAATAATTGCAAATAGAATCTTTGTATATCAAAGACTTTAAATATAAAAAATTAAGAGTATTTGAAACTATCATTCTTTAGTCGATTTAAACAAAAACGTCAAATTTCACTACTGAATAAAAAACATTTTTAATCGAAATACATATTTTTCTTAAATAAAAGATGCCACATAAATATTTCATATTATATATCATTTACACAGGACATTTCAAATCATAATTATATTATTAAATGAAAGTACATTTGTTTAAATATTTTGGTATAATAGAAAAGGAAGTTTTGATAAATTTGGCAAGGTTTACTATTAGAGTAACTAACTAAAGTAACTAATAATATATTTAGACAAAAATATAATATTCATTTTTTAATATACTATATTTAATAAGAATTAATTAAATCTTGCAGACGACACTTTCAAATGGAGCTCGAGTCTCGAAAACTGGTGCGTTTGGTATTCAAAGGTCAGATTCTCCAACCAGACACTTTGACTCTCGAACGTTGTGGTCTCTACAACAACTGCGTGGTTCACTGTTTGGTGCACCAGCCGCGCACAAGTACGTCCAACGCCTCGCAATCGTCGACCGAGAACACCTCGCCACTTTACTTCAACCCACAAAATATGCCTCCGAGCACGGGTCTAAGTGCGAATCAACAAGATTGGGACCTAAGCAAAGTGCTCCTCGGGGTTTTGATTTTGATCTTGGGGTTAGCTTGGTACACTCGGTACTATTACGCTCAACATTTTAACGTCACGTCGACGATCATGTTATATGCTCTCACCACGATATTTATAGTCTCGGTGTTGAGTCAGTTCTTTCCGGACGAGGAAGGACTTCGAAATATCGAGTAAATGGAAAAAGGATTTGTGTTATTTCTATCATTCCGCGATAAACAATAAATTATATGCAGAGACAAAATTGAACATTGTATGATATGTTTATACACATGCAAAAGATGAAAATAGAAGAAGGAAGTGTTTTGTGTGCTTCGTTGCTGAAAAAAGCATCATCATTTGAGAAAATGAAATCATTTTATTTTGAAATTAAATTTTAATTCATTAGTTGAAAATTGAGTTTGAACTTTAAGTGAAAAACAACTTTTCAATAAAGAAAAATATGAAATTTCATACTTTTCAAATACCTATTTGAAATGTGTTAGTCAAAGAATTCTTTGATATATTTTTAAAAAATTTCTCATATGATGTTATTTTAAAGCAAACTTCTACAAACACACGTCGAATCATTTTTATTGCGGTTGTTGATAATATTATGAATGAATTTTATTTATCGAGAAAAAAGAAGAAAAAATCTGTGGCGATCAAACGTTTTCTCAAAAATAATTACTGATCGCAAACGAAAACAAAAAAAAAAAGTCGACTTCTGTTCGAAGAGAATTGTTTGCCTCGACAGACTTGTAAATATTTAACCAACTGAATTGAACGTTTGCGAATTGATTTTCCACAAATTGAATTTCATTCTAATGAAGAGTCGAATTCGAATTGAACATTTTGTTTATCAAATTAGTATTACATTCCGATGAATCCATTTTATTTAACAGCCAAATTCAACAAACTTAAAATTCAGATTGAATCATTATTCTGTCTTTATTTGTTAGTTTTATATGCTGAAATTTGTATTTATTACGAAATTGTATTTTACGTAATGGATTATTTAAGTTCTTTTTGTCACTTTTCATTACATAAAATAATTATTTAAGAAGTCACAACTTGAGCAACACATTTGTAAGTTGATATAGAAATAATAGAGTTTGTATTGATAACAATGATTTTGTTACAAACGATGATCATAAAAGTTAAATCGCGCAAAAATAAAAGTTGAAAAGAGTAGGAAAAGCATCGTTTGATCAAGAATATTGACAAGTTCTGGTATTAGTCAATGAAATGTATTCGTTTTTGTATGCTATAAATAAACGTATGTTTATTCATGAAGTATTACAATTACTTCACTGACAAAGAGATGGATTTTCACTGATTAATTAATTAATGTTACGCAGACAAAAAGAAAGAATATCACCATTTTATTATCATTGTCAACTCATTCGAAATAAAAAATGAAAGAAATGAATGATTTCGTATTTTATAATAAATAAATAAATACATTCAATGAACGAAACGAATGTAATTAATATTTTTATATGAAAGTGAAATTGCAACTTTGTCAGAATTATTCAACTGCAACGTTTAAGTCACTACCTCAAAAAACGTGCAGAAAATCAAGAATGAAAAAGTTTTGAATTTCGCGCATTGGTTTTATTTTATTTAGTAGAATAATCTTGTATTATTAATTATTGTTATTATGATGTTATAATGTTTTAAGTCATTAAGACCAATTTGAAACTACAATTTGAATATTAAACATTGGTTTATTTAAAAAAAGAATGTATGTAATCGATGTTTGTATTTATAAAACTGCTTGAAATAAGCCAGTGTGCGCGTTTATGAAAATTTAATTATAATTATTGAAATATAATATATCGATGATCAAGTAAATCATTTTGTGTAAATATTTTGTAAAACTCTGATTCGCAAAACATGTGCTTGTTGTACAAATTGAAATATTGATTAAAAGTGATATATATAAAATTTTTCTAGTATACTTCTTTTGGTATTTTGAAAGTGCCATTGGTGCGTTATATGTATATGAAATGTATATGAATAGTTATTGATTTTTTTATACGAATTTTATATACATATTTATAATTAATTTTGCCTAATCATTACAAATTGTTAACATTTATTATTTAATATACAAATCTAATGATATTAAAAGTTTAAATACCAATTGTCAATTTTGATGATTTTTACATTTTTTAAAATAAATTATTTATGTGCTAAATAAATAGATGTATTACATTAAAATATTTATTAATTAATAATTTTTTAGACTTTTATATGTAAAATTCACTCTAAAAATATTTAATTTGATTGAAAATATCCAATTTATTATTTTTTTACGTTTTAATTTTAATTATTTTTTAACTTTGTATACACTGAGCAAGTTAAACACCAATATCTGGTGTATTAGAAAAAAAATGATAAAAACCTCACTGTCTGGTGAGGAAACACCTATGACTGGCGTTTCGTCAACAACTACAGGTGAGAATCACCTAAATGTCAATAAACTTTAATCTCAATAAACAAAATTTTACTAATACACCAATGTCTGATGTAAATTAGACTGTTCTTTGGAGTTTTATCGGCTCACTGTACATAATATATGTATAAAAATTATGATAGACAAAACCTGTTTTATCGATTCATTGCCTTGACAGTACCTGTCACATTCCTGTTATTTTCGTATTCATTTCAGTTATATACATTCATTCACATCAGACCACATTTTCTAAATTAATAATACAATTTTTATTTTTATTTTTAATTCAATTAAAATTTAAATGAACAAATTTTTCTTTATTATTAGTATTATTATTGTTAACATATTTATATTTATCTTGAACAAACATAAAGCAGAAACATGAATATTGAACTTTTATCAGATTATTTGGACACTTATCCAGGCAGGGATAAATTTTTGCGAACTCTGTCTTATACGGCGAAACTCGTTTCGGGAGTTGCATCGTCGGAGAAGACCGCATCAAAGTTTAAAAAAATCAGCAGCGAATTGAGCGGATGTCGAGTGATTTTAAGGTTATTGGATGATATCCCGGCGATACATTATGCTCTCACTTATGATTATAAGAGAAAGGTTTATACAAAATTTATTTGAAGTTACATTAAGATTTAGATAGAGATTAATAATTTTGTGATTGAAACTTATAATAAATATAAATAATATAAGAAAAAGATTCAATTTTCAATAAAAAAAATGTTATTATTTTTTTAAATTACTATTATTTATTATTAAAATGATTTTAGGAACCAGACTGGTTAATAAAATGTACCGAAATTGTTCAAATTATTGTCGATCTACTTTACTGTCCGATTGAACATATAAGTTGGGCCGGCGAGAAAGGATTAATTAACATTAATGTTGACAAATGGGACAATGCCAGCACTTGGTTTTGGATTATTTCTATTTACCTTGGACTTATTAGGTAATCAAAAGAAATTACTTAAGTTAAAATTTAAAAAAAGTATGTCTTTATTAATTAAAATATTTGTTTTTTCAGATCGGCAAGAAATTTTCGAAAAATTGGACGACTTGAAAAAAGCGATAAAAAAAGTGACTGTGATGTTAAGTATGTATTTTTTCATTTTATTAAAATGATTCATTCTATATTTAATGAATTTTTAAGGAATATATTTGAAAAATGAAATATGGAAAATTTCATTTTTTTAAATTTTAAATTGAATCAATTAATTAAAAAAATTATATTTAATATTTTTACACTACAAGTGCACTGTATTTCATTATTGTTTTCGAATGAGGTCGGTACGTAGCTCATTATAACAGTAGGGATCTAATGAGCTACTTACCGATCTCTTTCTCGAATAATAATTAACTATACCTATTTTGCACTTGTAGTGCAAAATACTGTATATATCGAGGGTTGAACAGCGATTATTGCCTCGCACGAAGTGCCAATATAATCGCTTTTGTTTCGCCTTTGATACATAATGTACTATTACTATTCTATTTAATATTTATAATATGTTATCTGCCCAATTTGATATCTTAATTAAAGTTCTTGTTTTTTAAATTATTCGTAGACTATACTCACTATGTTAAGCAACTTCATTTTTTTTAATTTCTTGTACGTATTTATCGTAACTTAAATTACAATTATTCAAAATAGTTGTTAATTTCTTTGGTTTATTAAAATCAAATGATCTATCTTAATAAATCAATTTGTAATTAATGTATATTTAAATATACTTAAATAATTTACAATTAATTGGGTAATTTTGCAGGATTTCACAACAAAAAATCAATCAACAGAGAAGAAATGAACTTTTAACTTCCATAAGATTAAGTTTAGATATGATGTACGCTGTAAGTTACTTGCCTCGTGGAACAATGTGGGGTGGAAAATTGAAAACTTGGCAAGTCGGTGCCTTGGGTACATTGTCTTCCCTGATTGGACTTTATCAAGCTTTGTCGAAACGAGCAGCCAATGCAAAAAGTTCCTAAAAATATTGTCCAATATCTTTTTTTAACTTTAGTTGTAAACAAAGTAACGAAAGTCATTTTAAGTTTTAAGTATGTTAGAGTAATTTTCGAGATCAATAATTTTTCAAGTATTTTTCTTTAGTTAATGTAATTTCGTTCGCAAATATTGACTTATTTTGCAAGATCTTAGTTTGTTGAAGTGATTCTGATAGAAATTGATTTTACGACAAATGTTGTAATTGTGCAAATTACTGAATCTACTTTTTTAAATTATTATTATTATTATTATTATTATTAGTGAAACACAAAAATATTGCAGTTTTTTTCAGATGGTAAAAATAGTAAAACTAAACAAAAATAAGAAACAGATGTTTTTTTTTGTTTAAAATATTGAATTTGTTAAGACAATAATGAATTATTGTATATTTAACGTGGAATAAGGGAGATATAAATATTACTATTTTAATTGTAATTTGTTGAACTTAACAAAGTTTAAGAATGAAAATTATAAACAGAGTATAATAGTTTACTTATAGATAATAATATAAATGTAATTTATTTTTATAATATTGCAATAAATGTTGCTCAAAATTGTGTTTTTTACTCTTTTTTAGTTGGCCAAAAATTATTCAAGTTAATTGAAACTTTTTTAACGATAAGCATCTAGCATAGTTAATTGCAGCACTACCGTAGTGACAAAACTAAACAATACATCATGTAACATTTCATATCTTAATAATTATTTACAACAAAATTAAAAATACGAAATTGTATGTTTTTCATATTTTGTCTAAATAAACCTTCCAGATTTCTTTATTTTATAATAATTATTTATAATAGTAGATTTTATTATATCTTTATTATAATTATAATAATTATAAAAGTAAATTATAACTTTATAAATTTATTTATTACATTGCAAATTGAAATAGAATATTCAAAATGTACGTTTTGTTATATGACGTAGTGAACATTTTTGTCACTATGGCAGTGCAGTCAACTATGTACGAGGCCTATAAATATTTAAAAATTCAATATTTGGATTTAATAGAAAATGAGAATAAAAGTAATTTAATTAAGTAAATTACTAAAAAGACAAAATCTACTTAATAAACGCACTGATTTTTTTCTGACACGTTTTTATTAAAAACTAAAAAACTTGCAGCTGCTTTAATTTATAAAGTAACTCTAGTCAAACACAAAACTTCGACCTGTTTTGAACGATCATCCATTGAACATTATACAAGACCGAATGAATCATCATAAAAACACAAAAATAAAAAAAATATTAACCAAAATCCAAAACGATTATCCTTAACAAACCAACTACATAAAATAAATTATATCATTAATTACAAAAGAAGAGAAAATAAAATAAAAGATTAAATTCAGAATCTCAATGCATAAGTTCATTCCATCTAGAAACAACTATGTTTTGTCACTCAAACTTGCACAATCACACGCGCAATACTTATCCACTTCTAAAGATCATAATAATTATGTATATATAATATTAGAATTTTGTTATTTTTTGTATAATTTTTTGTTTCAGTTAAAATTGGCTCTACTTTCACATTTTGAAATTAGTTTAAATCTATCCAATTTAAGTTTTCCTCAAATTTTTAAGACAAAAGTTATGTTAAGTTAAAAACTGAATTTGCTTAAAAATTTGGAAAAAACTCAAATTGAAATATTCAAACTGTTCTCAAAATATCAATTCCGGACAACTTTTAACTGAAATGTTAGCGTAAAGTAAAGAAAGTGCTCATAATTCTTCATCTGCGTATTTGCTCTGCAACCAATCTTGGAATCAACATCTTCATTTCTGGTTTTACAAAGTCATCGTGTTACATTTATTTAGCCAAAAGACATTTTTTATACAATTACTCTACAAGTTGTAATTCAACATACAACGCTATACAATCGCATTCGTATTCTCAAAGTCTCGAAATGGACGCAAGCATGGTTTGTCTTCTCATGTTCATTATGAAATTTTTCGTTTCGGAAATCTCGCTGGCCAATTCGCTTCGTTTTAACACATTTGCACTTTCTCATATCGCTCATTCTCTCTCGCGCTCTTTTCTCATCTTCTCATCTGTAAGAATCACTTTCTCATCAGTTTCTTTTTTTCTTCTTCTTCTTCTTCATTCCTTCACAATTTTTGCTGTTGTATTACTGCGTTTTTCACTGCTTTTTTCTTTATCTTTTTTTCATTTTCACGACACCTTTCATGTAAAAAAGACTGCTTTTATTCCGTAGAAAATATTTATAGTCCTTGCTATCTAGAGATTTCGGGTTAAAAAGTTGTTACCACGACGCTTGCTTGAAAACTATCGATTGTCGATCGATCGACCAACGATATTCTTTTCCATTGAACTTCGAACGCATTTTTTATCGAATAAAAACACACATATTCATCTAACACATTTATGTACCAGTTTTTCCATTATTTGCAGTTTTGCACGCTTTTTATATATACATACATACATGTATATATATTATATTTATACATATATATTCATATATGCATATATACATATATAAATCAATAATCTGTTATTTAATTATTTCGGTCCTGCTAAGGCGATTCTATTTGATGCTTTCGATTACGTATTTTCCGTTTTGCTAAACTAAAACAAAAAGCCAGACTCAGAATGAAACAAAACGAAAAAAATGTAAAATAAAAAAAAAAATGAATTCTAATATTCATGCATGAAAATCGCTCATTAAATCTAATTCGCAAATTTGTCATAACAAAGATTCATTCGGAAAAACGCATTTGCTGATTGTTCTTTTTGTTGTCTACATTTTTTTTATTCGGTTTTGTTTGTATAATTAATTATTAAATAAATTCTCTCATCGCACGCGTTTAATCACATTTTTTTCAAAAACAACACAAATCCATCACAAAGATTTGAACACAGTAATTGCGTAAGATTCAATTAGAAAAACGGCATGAGATTAAAAATGGGGGATGAGACGTGGGTTTTACAAAAACCGTAAACGAGGAACTCGATCATATTTTCGCATCGTATCAAAAATGCAACGTCCGTAGTTTGTGTTTCAATTGTTTTTTGGGAAAGAATATACAACAGTCAAGAATAATCTGACTTACTATTATTTTTATTCAACATTTTTTTACGCTTTTTATTTTTTTTTTTTTTTTTGTAATATTTTTTTATATAAAAAATTATACGTATTAAATTCCATTCTTTCTCTCTCGCATTCTATCTCTCGTACATTTTAATTGCAAAAAAAAGAAGAAATTATAATAATAAAAAAGGGGGAAAAAAAGAAAAATAAAGAGAAAGAAAGTAAATACATTAATCGCAAACTAATTCAAACAATCGAGTTTGGGTTTTACAAAAGTGATCGTTGAATGCAAAAAAATGCCTTTTTATTACAAACATACGTAAGGACAACATTACTGACTGAACAATAAGTCAAAAGAACAGAAGAAATCGTTGATAATTGCATATAAATATTACAATTAAAGGCGTATTGAAAAATGTATATTTACACAAAATAGCATCGCCAAGCAGGCATTCATCTTTCATGTTGCATTTCTTGAATAAACTGATTTCTGTTTAAGTTTGCTGGTTGCTTAATTGAAGAAGTTTTGTGTCTTTTTTGTTTGTTGCATTAAATTGATAACAAAAACTAATATCATTTTCATTATTCAAATCCTATAACGGACAATGAAAGGATCACCTGGGTTCTCTTGATTGAACCCCATAACAAGAGTATATATTATGCATTATATTACACTCAAAGTAGGCTTTATGACAAATCGAATAGTATTTATTTGATGATCGAGTCAGAGTCGTGGTTTTGTAATAAACGTCGTTGTTTTTTTTTTTTTTTTTTTTTTTTTTTTTCTTTTTTTTGTTTTTTTTTTTTTTTTTTTTTTTTTTTTTTTGCTTCTTCTTGTCTCTTCTTAGCAGTTTGCAAAATTTAACTGTGGATTTTGTCTGATGATGAACAATAATGTAACAATAGGTGGATTCGATTTTTCAGGCAGAAGAATACGATAGTACCTACAGTAGAGTTCTTTTTGCCCATCGGACGCACGATCGTCAAAATAATAAGCATCGGCCCGCGGCTCATTCAGTCCTGCATCTCTTCGGGTAATTCGTGTGGATTCATCATACCAGGCACGATCATCTGCTGCCGCCTCTTTTCCTCTTGTGCCTGCTTTAGCGCGTTTTCTCGCTCTTCCAAGTACAAATCGGAATCGTCCTCGCCAGTGTATTCCTACAAAATATTAATCGCAATTTTTTATCCACTTTTTTACAATTTAAATGTTATATCTTTTTTATATTATTCTTTTATAATTTTATAGTATTTCTATAATTAAAAAAAAGTATATTAAATTCAGGAATTTAAAAAATTATTTTTTCTTTATCGTTTCATTATAAGTATTTGTAAAATATCACTGAATATAACAAACGATTATTTTTTTCGTTACTTTTTAAAAATATTAAAAGTAATATATATTAATTAATTAAGTTAATTAATATTTTGTTCTCTTTTTTTATTAATACATTAATAAGAACAGTTTTAAAGAAAAGTTTTTAAAACATCAAACAATTGGAAAAGACAAATACTTATCACATTTAAGACATTCACTTAATTATTGATTTTAATGCTTGATCAAAATGTAGCATATAAAACAACATATTTATAATTATTTTTTTCTTATTTTCTTCTTATTATTGCATAATTTTGAATTTATTAATTTAATTCATTATACCCTTGAAACACCAATTTTACCAATTTTAATCATTTTAATTTATTTAGTTATTTTTAGAGATTCCAAATATTAAAAATATTTAATTATTTATAAAAAATGTGAAAAATGGTATATATTGTATTAATCTTAATTTCTGTATAATTAATTTAAATATCTGAATAAAAATGTATTTTAACTAATTAGATATATATTTTGTACTTTCGTCTCTTATATGAACTTACCCTGATTTGAACCAAGAAATCTCGTAAATGCTCTTTGAACGCAGGGATATCGTGATTAAGATTAAAGAGTCCCTGAACAGTGATTTTAATTTGGTTATCCGTAAGATGCGGGAATGCAACTTTTAATAATCTAGCCACGAACTCTTGGACGTACAAAGTGTTGTCAGCGATTGGTCCAAGTGGAACTTGAATCTTTCCAACTTCGACTAACGTAAACATGTACGCCAAAATTGTTGCATGCATAGTTAAACCTACAACACAATTTCCAATATTATTTGTTCTTTTCCCTAATAAACAAAATTAATTTAACAAAATTGCAAATACATTTCCATTAATGAGAATTAATATACATTTAGTATAAATACTCACATAATATTACATTAGCATACATTCCACATCATTCACAATTCAAGAAACTCATTTGATTCAATGAAATAACATTTTATGCAACAAATGTATCAGACACACTCTTTCAGTTTCCACACATCATTTGATTCACTCACACTTCTTCTTTACATTTTCACATTCAAAAAATGTAAATTTAGATGAGTAATATTGTATGAAATTAAAAAAAATATGATTTGCATAAAATTACCAGCTGTGTGTGATGTGTCTGTAACAACACTGAATATGTGTTGCAAAATGTCCGTGAAATACGTCTGATAAAAACTTTGAGCCGCTTGTTCGTGCTGCTCGATATTTTGCAACAACTCGAAGAGAATTTGCAGGCCAGTGTCAGCGACATTTCTCATTGTATGTTTGAACGCCCAAATAATTGAGTCGAGGACTAGTTTAAACTGAGCTGGTGGAATCGTAAGGAATGCAGGGAAACAGTGAGCATTTACCGCCTAAGAAAGAAATCACATTTTTAATGTATTATTTTGGTAATCGTCATGAAAAACAAACATGATTATTACAAGTATTATTCTATTCCATGATTAATTAATCATTTATTAACTAAATGAAATATATTCTTGAAAAATAATCAAAATTAATTAATTATGCGAAATAATCCTGAGAAATAATTATGAGCTATATTTTTATGAACTTTTTTCTGACCTGCAAAAGAAGGAAGAAATTTGTTCTATGTTCTGGGAATTCCTCAAAGTTTTTGTTGATCATGTCAAGGGTGCATTCAAACACGGCGTCAAATATTTTGGGCACCTCGGACGTGATGTGACATTCTAGTCTGTGAACAATCGTCGCCATGGCGTTCAAAACACCGGGTTCACGAGCCGAGGGAACGTTGGTTTTTTGGTAATCCAAGAGTACGGCGTCCAACAACGGAGGTATGAAATTTTCCAAAACCTGCATAAATATATTCACGTATAAATATTAACAAATTCTTATTTTAATATTTTTAAGATATTACTTTAATATTTTGTGCAAATTTACTAAAAAAAATGTAATATGAAATTTAATATGAATTTTTTTAATATAAATAATGGTGATCTTGGAACATTGAAAGTTTAATTGAAAATATAATTTTCGAAAACGACAAAAAATTGAAGGAAAAAATGAGTAATTAAAGAAAAATAAAAAGGAGTTAAAAAACAGTCTTACTATTTGATGATCAGTTGCCCTTTCCACCCAATCGGAAATTAATTTAAGAGTTTCTTTCTTCACGACACGCATACTTTTAATCAGTGGTTGTTTCGTAACCGCTTCGCCATTTAACGCAATTGCTGCACTTATATTTCCACTCATCACCTGTGAAATTGTACAAATTAAAAAATTACTTTAAAAAAATACAAATTTACAATAAATAAAAGCAAAATATGAATAACATTTAAACAATTTTGTTTACTTTAATTTAATTATTTTTCAACAAAATATTAGTTTACCTTATACACATTCAGCATATCTAAATAAATTCTTCCTAACTGCATTACATATGGGTGGCCTAGTGCTTTACATGCTCTCACATTTGTTTTAAGAATACTGGCAAGCTCTTTTACAGCTTCCGGGTCCCTTAAGACATCTACGTTCTGAAATAAACATTCATTTGAATTAGAAAATTGCATCAGTTAATTTTTGGCAATGTACAAAATAGAAGAACAAGATTGTAATATAAAAATAAATATAAAAATATATAAAATATAAAAAATAAAAAAAACATAATATTATAAATTTACCTTTGATGCTTGACTTATAATTTCGTCCCAAACTTGATTGGGTAACAACATATACTTTTCTATAAGTTGTTCTTGCATAAATGTGTCAACCTGTGCGCTTATCATGTAACCAACAGCTTCGTAAAATGTGTGTACCTATAATATAAAAAGTTGAATTTATGAGACGTATTGTCGACTTATTCATTAAAATTACTCAATGATTGTTATCTATCTAGAGCTGGACAAAATTCTAATTTTTATAGTCAATGATAGTTTGAAGTCAAATTTTAAATGTGAGTGTGAATGTTTCGTCGTGTTTTACGAAAAGTAGCACGTTTCAGAGTATCATTGAAAAAGAGCATGTTTTAAATTATCACTGAAAAAGAGCATGTTGCGTTTCATCGATGAAAAAAGACACGTTTCATTTCATCGGTGAATAAAGGCACATTTCAAATAATAATTGAAAAAAAGTATGTTTCATTTTATTAGTGAAAAAGAGCATGTTTCAAAATTCTTAACAAAAAAAAGTTGATTTAGAAGTATCAGTGAAAAAAAGACTGGATGAGATTTGCTAATAAAAAAGAGTATTTTATTCATTTTCTACAATCAATAAATATCATGACAGGAAAATGTGAATGAATGTAACTATAAATTAAGTAAAGATTGATATTAGAATAAAATGTCTTATTAATATAAATGAAAAGTTTGAATATATATATATATATATACCGGTTGTCCTTTTTACTAGATAAAACTCTTAAAAGTAGGATACATTTCATAAATGTATTATATATTTCAAACTTTTCATTTATACACGGAAAATAATTTTGGGCAATAGTTGCCCAAAATCATGGTACAACTGTTCAACATACGATTTGAATGAACGGTTGCTCTGATTCGGGGTAACAGTTACTCTTTTAGAGCAATAGTTCTACCAATTCGGGGTGACTATTACCCCGAATCAGAGTAACCTTTCGTCTAATTTTATGTTAAGAAGTTGTACCATGAATTCGGGCAACTGTTGCGCAAAACTATTTTCCGTGTATTAATAAGACATTTTATTCTAATATCAATCTTTTTTTTTTATTCATAGTTATATTCGTTCACATTTTCCTGTCATGATATTTATTGATTGTAGAAAATGAATAAAACACTCTTTTTTATTAGCAAATCTCATCCAGCCATTTTTAAATTAATTAAAAATAAAACTATTCTTTCAAGCAGAAAATGCAAAATTACCTGCTGTGCCTGTAGGTCACAAATGATACTACTCATGCTTGAAAGGATTTCTTCAATGAATGGCACTAGTTCTCCAACTTGTATAGTAACAAAATGTCTTCTACATTTATGTGCAATCTTGATAAATGTATCACAAGCCATATCTTGTACTCCCGCATGTGTTTCTGTAATAAATGAAATAAAAATAATTAAATGTTTAAAAAATATATAATATAATTTGTATATTAAATAATTACATAAACAATGTATTTTCGTACCGTGCATGAATTCAAACAATTTATTAACAACAGTTTTTAAGAACTTCCAATGCGCTCGAAGAAATCTTGGATATTGTCCCACAACGTACATAATATTACTCGCTATAATAGCTTTGTTGTCTTTGCCCTTTTTCTGCTCGCACAAACCCAACAAATCTTTGATTACCGTAACTAAAAATCGCTTCTCATCCTCTTCGTGCATCGCACCGGAAATACTTCCAATTGCCCAGCACAACTGCAAACCATCAAAAAGAGTTAGTTAATAAAATCATACAAAAAAATGAACTATATACAAAAGTATATGGAGAAATGGACAAAAGTTTCATCTCGGTTACTTATAAAAAATATGATAAATACTGTACATTTCATAAATTTTGACAATAAATGCAAGATTGAATAATAACTGGCCTTATAAATTACTTTTAAAGATACAAAGTTACTTTACTTTACTACAAAGTTACTGATGTTATTTTGTAACTTCACTTAGTTTTACATTTTTTAAATAAAACCTAAACTGTTTTTTGTATTCTAAAAATTAGATATAATACATTGCTATATAAAAGTTAACTAACTAAAGTAGCTATATTAAGATGTAATTTCAGTGTTAGAGTTACAGTGTTTGTTTTTTCTGCTTTATTTGGCAATTAACAATTTTGTTTGGAAATCGTGCTTTTTTAGCTCGTTCTTTTATACATAAACAATGTTTTACGAAAAGGGAAAATTAAAGATTAAGTTTTTGTACTCGGAAAAATGCGAAACTGCAAATGTTAATACAAAATTACAGATACATTACATTACAGAATTTATTTATGTAGTTATTTTATTGCGATAGTTAATTCATTAATAACTTAGTCAACTTAGATTATAGTTCTTAGTTCATTGGTTTGGTTAATTTACTTAGATATTGGACTTAATTAGCAACTGAGTAAAAAAGAACTAATTAAAATTAGTTCAATCAATTTTGTCCATTAAAACACTACATTTGCAAAAGTAGCTAGAAAGAAGAACTAATTGATAAAGTAAATATTTCAATTAATAATTGCCTTTTGATTGTTAATACATTATTAAATTAATATAAACAAGTAGCTAGTAACTTGTATACACTAATTAACTTCTAACTTATCTTAGTTACTTAGTAATGACAAGTAATTTAGCCAACCTTGATTAAATCTGACTTTATAACATTATTTCCAGAATCAAAATTATTTTCAATGATAAATATAATTATGAGTTGACTGAGTATTACAGTCCATCTCCGGTTACTTTGAAATGTTGCAAATATGAAACAACATTATAATACCGTGTTAAGATTTTTCCAAGACCATTCAGTTCCATTAACTTGATTCAGAAGCTTCTCGGTCATAATTCTTTCTGTGTCCACATAATCCAAGTGAGTCAAATAAACCAAAGTCTCTCGCATATTTTTGTACAAGTTAATAGAGTCTGTGTCCTTCATGAACTCGCGCACAACTTCGCCATTTTCATTCTCCACTACGAGAACTTCCTCAGGCCTCGCCATACGACTGATCATAATATAACGAACTTTCGTCAAAACCGGCGCATAAAACAAACGACGCGGTCCCGGCGAAATGTTATTCTTAACGAACGACGAAGGTGGTTGTAAAAATGGATTCTCTTTGTAAAGATCCGTCGCAAGACTGTTCCAATATTCCAGACAAATTTTGAAGATTTCAACTTCCTCGACTTCGGATATCAGAACAAGATAATGCAATGCTTTCAGCATCATGTCGTTGAGTTGTTTCTTTTCAACGAGCTGACCATGTTCTTTAAGATAAGTGCACAAAAACATGGCCAAATTTTGGATAAAATTCTGTTCCTGATCTTGACCGCGAGCGTAAGCCTCGCGAATGTTTGTCGTCATTGGCAGCATTTCCTCCAACAGTTGAATTGTGTTCACGAACAGCACAAGGAACATCTCATCATAATTTGTTACGGTTACGGCGGCAATTTCCGTTAGACACTTTAGCGTGACGTTTCGGAATATTGGGACATTCAAAAACTGAAATAACATAAATGTACATTAATATAAATTATATGATTATTCATTATTTAAAATTATATTTCAGTTTAATATTTTACTAATAAATAAATGAAATTAAAAATAGATAAAGCGAAAACACAGCTTTATCAAAAAAAAATTTTAAAATAAAAAAAGAAAAAAATGATCATGAAAAGTTCATACATTGAATATCAGTTGCGTGATGAGTTTGGTTTCAAATATATAGCCAAGTGGAATCCAGTTTAAAAATCGTAAAAGTGTTTCTAAGGTGATTGAAATAAGTTGAACATTCTTCGAGTTGTCCATCACAAACTGACAGAGCTGAAAGATTTGTGAAAACTCGCTGCACATTGTGTCTTTGAGATGCTTCGCCTTCGTTTGAGTCATCTGTCCGGACGAAAAGTCGAAAACCTCTTCAGATAGAAGTTTCAGTATAGCCATGTTGTTTTGACAAAGACTCTCGTTTGTTTTGCTGGCTCCGACGATATCTCCGATAAATGATTCCCAATTCTTTGGCCATTCTTGCTTTAATACCTGTAAATACATTTTTTTAATATTTTTTATTTAATGTTACTCATATAAATAAAATAAATAATTTTTTTCACAAAAGTATATATATATGGATCTATGTCATTTGGGCCAAATGACATTTAGGCTAATCACCAAATGTACATGTATATTCATATCATATATGGATAATATATAATATATATATATGGATATATGTCTTTTGGGCCAACCATTAAATATATATCT